>JAHREE010000179.1:2471500-2532504 GCA_033628505.1 Tringa tobata
GATCTTAATAATTATACTAATAATGACCCAAAGAGAAAAAGGAAGTGATAGCTGGTCTAAAAACTGATGATGAGACTGATTTGTCCTATCCCTTGAATGTTGCAATTTCCAAAGAGTGACTGCAAAGCCAGAGGTGTGCTTTGCAATTTGTTGTAACAAAGCAACACTAATTTCCTCACATACTCGTTTTCCTCCCTTATTTTACCACTTTGACCAAATCCTACATTACTGAAAATGCAGATGAGTTCTGGTTAAATAGTAAAAACAAATAAATGGGCATATAAATACTCCTGTGAGTAAAGGAACTAAATTTATCTCTCTTGGACTTCTAGGAAGTCATGTTTACCACTGTTTTTGAATACCCAGAAACCTGTTAGGATTGATGGGGATGTTCACGAATCCCCGTCATGCTGTTGATCTCTGCAGAAATGCCCGTTGCGTTTGGTGAATAAACACATCCTTAAAATGCTCAGTCAACCATCCAGTACCAAAAATGGGATTCTGCGAGAAGACTAAGACTAAGGTAAGGCTAAGAGTACCACGCTTTAACTCAGCTGCCGAGGGTTTGATGCGAGTGCTCTGCTGAGCACTTGATATATATGCTTATGTGAAGCAAGCTACGTCTTTGGTTGTGGTTGGTGCAACGCCAGTTGCTTCAGCTGCCACGGAGGCAATGCCTACGTAATCGATTCAAACAAGTGGAGGAATGAATCCAGCATGTCCCATGACTGAAATCATGACTGGCTCACAAATGATTCACGTGCCAAAATGGCTAAATTCACACTCAACCTTAACTCCAATAATCAGCATTGCTAGAATCTAAAATGAGTTCCTGCTTTTCAGACTCCTGCAATAAATTAACCCCCTTCTCCCACCTCAGAAAGAACTATCTATTTCCATGATTCTTCATTTTAGAGTTTGACTCATGAGCTAATTTGACTTTGGAAAAAGACAGCTATTCTTGGTTTTCTCTAGAAAAATTTCTGTGGGTCATTGCAGCTTTAATTCAGAATTGTATTGACTGATTTCTTTCTGCATCCTAAGGAGTTGCTAAGCAACATGTATTCTCTCTCTCCATGCATTTGTCAAGACAGAAAAAAGTATGAAGAAATAGAAAAAGATTCACCTTCTCTAATATACCTATCAAACCACAGAGCATCACTTATTTTAGTCTCACCTAAAGTATATATATTGATATATTTCTCACTTCTTCAGTGCTGTAGCTGGTTCCAGAGTCTGAGTTCAAAACCATTTTTGCTCTCATTGATAAGGCACCAGTGGATGTTGACTTTCACCCATGAGTCCACCCTTAGCCAATGGCTCATAAATCCGCTCATAAATCATAAACAGGCAGAGGCTCATC
Source organism: Tringa tobata (assembly GCA_033628505.1). Classification (NCBI taxonomy): domain Eukaryota; kingdom Metazoa; phylum Chordata; class Aves; order Charadriiformes; family Scolopacidae; genus Tringa; species Tringa tobata. The sequence continues at coordinate 2,472,864 of JAHREE010000179.1, forward strand.
ATGCCAAATTCTTAGGTTGTTCTCATGAGGAGCAAAGGGCTGGGGAACAAGGGTTAGGCTGTCCTCAGCCTGGAGCTCTCTGAGGTCTTTAGAAAAAGCGAGCCATTCCAGGCAGCCAGTACAGCCTGCTATTATTTGTACCCTCACAGACACCACACTTATGGCCTGTGGGCCACTGCAACAACACCATCAATCAGAGAACGTATGGCAATACTGTGGTGATTACCATGGTATGCACTGTAGCCTATATATTCCACATAGGCAGACTATGGTTTTGTGGCAATGCTGCTTAAAAGGTCCGACAGAAACCTGCATGTGGTCACCAAGCTTATTTTAAAAAAACAGATATTCCATTTTAACATCTAACACACCCTCCAAGACAGTGGCCACTAGAGTTTATGGATTTTCTTCTTTCCTTTGCTCTTTGGCAAAATTACTCTTTACAGGGTGGTTCCCCGTTACACGGCAGGTTTTGCATCCATCTCTCCTTAGAAAGGAGAACCGGCACCTGCCACCCAGATAGCAGTTCCCTCACTCTTCCAGAGCTGTAGCGCAAATAGATTTGTACAAGCAATAAAGATATGCTTCGTTGTTGTTGCTGAAAGATTCATTATAACTTGGAATACAGAGAGGAGAAGCCGAATTTTGCAGTCCACTGCACTAGGGAAAACTAGGAGAAAATCCATTGACCTTAATGTCTTGATGCTATGTATAGTCAATTAGTTCATTCCTGATTCACTACGGTGTGACTGAAAACAGAATTTGGACCTCTTCACTGCACTTTAATGCTAGATTTTTTTGCCCTAAGAAACATCTATTTGTAACTTCAATTGACAACATGTATCTGAGGGCTCTCAAACTGGAGAGCAGAAAAGTGTTATTGATTGACTTTCCTCCTGTTGTTCATAAAGTATGATAAGTTCTGCTTCTCCTAAACAGCCTTTTGAGGGTCAAAGCCAGGAACTGTATTTGCTCATTCTGAAAGAAAAATCACAGTAAGTTTGTACAGAAAATTACAAAGCTGTTTGTATTTCAGAAACATTGTTAAATAATGGATGTGGACCACTGTTTTGTGTGACAGTTTAACTGCAAGATCTGGAATATAGCTTCAGAAATGCATTCATATTGTCAGATTGGTTTATTTTGAATGCATTTATAGCTCTTAATATCAATTTCCTGTTGCTATTCTCACATCTAGTTTTATTGCCGGACGCATTGGTAAAAACATTGGTTTTAATGATATACTAGGAGATTGACGGTATATATATAGAGAGAGTATAATCACAAATATGCACACCAAGCCCCTAACTATAGAAATTAACCTAAAGCAAGTCAGGAAAGGGAAGCATTACATGTTACCCCATATGAACTTGAAGTTCATCTATGTCATGGTTTGGGCTTGACTGGCCACTGAAACCTCAAACCAGGACAACCTGCCACCCCGGCCCACGGTGTGGTGGATGACATGTAGATCCAGTTTCCTGGAGGCAGTTCAGTGAGTATTTCCAAATTCTCTGGAATTCTTCAAGGTGCAGGAAACCTCCCCAAATTTCCCAGTCTCAATTCAAGGACTGTAGGCAGATTGAATGAGTGTATAGTCCAAATGCAATAACTCTGCACACTCGGAAATTCCACCCCAAATCAATAAATAGCAAAACTTTTCAGGTCTAAAAATTTGCATAAAATATCTACAATCTCAGCTCATTTTCTTATCTTGAAAACATCAATGTGATATGCAACTCCAAACCCCACTGACTATACAGTTCAATTTACAGGTCAGGCACAAATTGCTGTGCTTATGATCCGCTCTTCTCAGTAGGTCTGAATACTCATATGAATAAAATCTGCTAAAGTGACTTTGGGATCAGGCCCTATTTATTAAAGATATTGAACTCTCTTTTCCCTCTATTTTCTCAATTATACTGACTTGGGCTATAGCGTGCTGGTGATGTGTTTGAGTCACAGCCTATGTGTGTGTGTGTATTTATATATAGCTCGCTGTATTTATAGCTGTGAATCTCTAGTCTGCTACAGCAACCCAGGGAAGAAAGCAAATTGGAAAAACACCTTTCTTAAGCAATAAGAAGACATGCTATCAGTGCCTTTCTGCACAATTACTGCCTGCCCCAGGCACTGCTCTAAGGCAGAGAGTCAAAGGTTGGCTTTCTCAGCCACTCAATAAATACTTTAAATCTCATTCTTATTGCTACTTTGAAATGAAAAGGGGGGGGGGAGGATTAATAGTCATGCGTTCATTAGGAGTTGTCAGTGAAATTCTTCACCTGCTCAGATCATCCTCTATTTGAGAACCTCAGAGATCTTTACAAACGTTATTGAATCACGTCTCACCACATCTGTGAGACGTACAAGCCCGATCCTGAAGTCAACAGTTGTCTTTCCATCAATGTGTCTGGAGTTTGGCTCAGTCACTCATTTCTGAAAGCATTTGCATTTTCCACACAGAAATTAGTAGGGATGTTAATTAACTTTGCTGGGTCCACACAGTGGGTCGTGGCAGCTGGGAACAGAGCAAAAGTCTCCTGACTCCTGGCCTGGACTTCATGCCTGGGATGGCATTCGCCACCTCTCCTGGGGAGAAGAGACTAGAAAAATCAGTTGGATCTAAAATCATACCAAAACTCTCTACTCCTTAGCCTAATTCCTTGAGACCAGCTACCTGCTGATGCATTTGAAAGGGATCAATCTTTCTGTACTGAAGTTTAAACACATTAGTGGAGATCCCTGTTAGCACACCCTATCTCCTAAGACACAATCCTCTGATGAGGAGCTGTTACCAGCCAATAAGAAAAATGCTCCATTCAGTCTTCCTATGTCAAACTTGAAAGCTGAAGAAATTTTGCTGATAGTTAGAAACAAACAAAACCAGCAAAACTTGGGAGACACAGGAGAGACACCCTTCACTGGAGAGCAGAAACTGTAACCTTGCTACTCCATGGCTTTCTGTGCTGCTTGCACGGGGGCAAGGTCTGCTTCTGAGTCACTGACTTGCTGCAAAATGCTTTGTCACTGTCTCAGCATCAGGTTGTCATTCCACCAGCTTCTCTGAGGGATACCCAGGGCTGCCCAGGGCAGTGGTTGAGGCACCATCCCTGGAGGTATTTAAAAGATGGGTAGACAAAATGCTTAGTGACATGATTTAGTGATGGTTTTTATCAGAGTTAGGTTGATGGTTGGAGTAGATGATCTTAAAGGTCCCTTCCAACCTGGACAATTCTATGATTCTATACCACTGTGAAACTATTACAACAAAGATCCTTCGCAAGGCGCAATAACTGCTTTAGACATGTATTTTGGTAATAAGATATGAACCACATGATTCACATAGTGAATTATTTCAAATGCCCTAAGATGCACATACATACATGTGTATGTATATGTCTATGCATATGTGTATCCAAATGTGCAACACGTGCACCCATGCAGGTAACTCTTGTTTGTCGGAGCACAGACTCAGCGTATCAGGATCCCACTGATACTGTGTTTTGCTGTTTGGATCTCTCCTCAGCTGATGGATGCATAGCAACACAAGCGGACAGAGAGTTTCCAATTGCCTCTGGAGGCAAGCAGGCTCTTGCTGGCTATTTATCCCAATTTGAGCCTGGAATAAACCGTTTGGCAAACGTGTCCTGGTAGAATAGGTTCAGATAATGGGATGCTGTGAAAGACTGAAACCTTCACATCCAAAGAACATCGTTCAGGGTGATCTGAGCCCAAATGTATTAGGCATGTGTCTCTGCTGTCTTTATATTTGACTACAGCTGCAGCTGTGAGTAATGGTTGCTTTGATTGCCCCGGTATGTCTTGTATTTGACCACTGTGAGGCTGGATCCAAAATCCTTTGAAGTCAGTGGGAGTATTTTCACAGAAGCTGCTGGTCTTTGGGTTTGCTTGATGTGGCATTGCAATCAGAACCGAGCTGGAGAAGGGGAGGGACACACCACTGCCACCAGGATGGATGTCACCTCAAACCATGGCCAACAGCCCAGGGAAACCGAAGGAATGATTGTCATGGAAATTTCCCAAGAGGTAGAGTGTTTATTTTCCAAAGTTTTGGTCTTAGGGATTTACTGCCACAATAACTGAAAAACCAGAGAAAACAGCTCTTGTATTTATGAAGAGGGGATAAGCTGAGGAAGGAAATATTGGATTCTCTTCATCTCTCTCTGTGATGGAAATAACGTCTGATTTTGCTCTGTGACCTTCCCATGCACTTCCTTTGAAAATCATAATTCACTTGGTATCTACAGTGACTGCTGCCTTCCATCTCCAGCCACCCAAGAGGGGAGAGACGTCAAATTTTTCCTCTGTCTTGGCCTGTAGAGATGCATCCGCCTTTCTATGGACCCTTGGGTGCTTCTCAACCAACATTTCTGTGCAGCTGGGGCACCTGGTGAAGAGTGCAGGAGAAGAAGGAAGACCCAGCTGAACTGCAGGAGCATTGCCCATCTGGGGTGCAGTCCAACTACAAGCTGAACCACCTCCCTAGAACTTCTTGTCTCAGGGGAGCACCAGGAAATCACCAAGAAAACTCAGTGCAGGTGGTCCTGGCATTTTCCCAGTGTTTGGCGATAGAGCGTACAGTCCTTCAGTCAGCACCAGAGACCAAAGTCAGTAAACTGGAAAAGCACATTATTATCATACATATTTTTTTGTTTAAATGACTACCTTCTTGTCTGGCCTAACAAAGAGAGCTGCTAGTGCCTGCTGGGTACCGGAAGAGGTGGAGAAGTGAGTATTTGCCCTCTGACTATGGGAATTTCCCGATGCTGTTATCCAAAATCATTGAAATAAGTTTGAAGGTGGAGGGAGGTGGATTCTCAGCTCAAGCAAAGCTGCCTCGTCCTTTGGCTTACAGCAAAGTAGCAAGAGTTCACATCAGCTGAGGACACTGATAGAGCTTGGCTCATCTCATAGCTGGAGCTGATTCCCTGACATAGGAGGTGAAAGAACCTCTCTCAGCAGCAGTTGCAGATGAGCTGCCATGCCTCACCATCTGGGCACAAGCTAAAGAAGGGGACGTCCGTGCACTTCACCCCTGACATCAGGAAGCCAGAGGGAGATTATGTGCAGTAAAGCTTTGCTCTACAAATGCGTATTTCTTGGCTTATTACACTGATTAGTTATGTTTGTGATTGGATGCCACAACCTACACTCTTTGCTATCAGCTTGCTCTTAAATGGTTTAAATGCTGTCTTTTAATTAACAGCAACAACAACAACAGACCTCTGTAATGTTTGTGGCATTCAGCTGCCACTCTGATGCCAACTGCTGTGTGTAGATCTCAGTAAGAAGGTGGTGTTCTGGGCACTTCGGCTTCCCCAAGAAAGTGATTGATATATCACGATAGGTGACATTAATATATCATGACAGGTGACAATAGCAGTCATACTGACTACTGTCAGTATCAATGCAATGGACAATAACGATAGCAATAAGGTGTGTCCTTGGGAGAAGTTTGAGTTTAAGGGATGTGGGCTAGTTAGGACATCAGCTAGGTGCATCAGCTAAGGTGATAGTACGTGAGCAAAATATTTCAGAAAAGAAAATTAAACCTGATAGGAGACTTCACTGAGCTCCTCCCTTGGCTGCTTTAGGAGCCGGAGAATTTCCACCTGCCCTGGTCTGCCCTCAGAGGGCACAAAACAGGACCTCCTGGCAACACAGGGATCTTACAATAAAAAAAAAATACAGATAATCAACATAATCCTCTGCATTTTTACTCTATATATCCTCTATACTTTTAAACTCTACTGTATTCCTGATTTAGAATGGATCCAGGGAATGACTTCAGTGTCACCTCCATGCCCTTACTGGGCTGGCAATTCAGGTTGCACGCACCCTGGCTTTTGGTTTGCCCCAGTAGCTCTGGCAAGCTCTTCTGGAGAATAGGGGGTGCCCGTGCTGCACTGGGTGTCCCCGACAGGCACGTCCCTCCTGGCTCTGCCACAACCTGCTCGTGTGGCCAGCTCTCGCTCACGCCAGCCGTCTGGCCAGCCTCGGTGTGCTCACCCCTGTGGTAATTGCAGCTGGCTTCGTAAGGATTTAGCCTCGTCACCAAATTTACTCCAATTCCGGAGGGACAATGACCGAGCCAATTGCTTTGTTTTGAGGGCAGCTTCAATAACGCCCTCAAGTTCTGGCTGCAGAGACTCTGGCTATTAAGAGCTGGTCCTACCTGGTTTGTAATGGATGGGTGGAATAAGACAGCCTGAACTAACTAACTCCCAAGGTGCCTTTAGTCCAGTGCATCACATTATCTCCCATTTTCAGCCATTTGTTCTTTAAACCTTTTCTCAGGTAGTTCATAAAATATTAATGTGAGAGGGGCCCAGAAATTTCTCTTCTTCTCCTTTGCTGTAAAAAAAAAAAAAAGTTAAGAAAGTGCTTCTCTTCAACCAGCACTTTCTTATGTAAGAGAAATATTTTATCTAGCCACTGAGACAATAATTTCTGTTTTCAAAAACAGGAAGAAAAGTATAAACAATGTGCAGCCAGAACAAATAATAGAGGAGGCTTGCCAACCACATTCCTAAACGCACATATACAATGTCTGTGAACAAAACTGCCACAGCCCATGATTCCTGACATTCAGAGCTGTCACACCATTTATTTTAGGCTTAAGATTTATGGACGATAAATGGTGATAAAGACCTACTGCTAGTTCTAAGCAATCTGGGGATCTCTGGCAATTTAAAAACTGTCCCCAGTGACTGCTGCAGAAGAACAGAAGAAGCCAGAGCGGTGGATGCAGGGCACGGAGGGGATGCAGCCTTTCAGGCAAAGCTCTCCTCTCCATCCTCGCAAATCTCTGGCACGCTTCCCACACTGGGAGCCACGTAGGAGTGGAAGTTGTGCACATGCAGGGTCTGCAGCAGAAAAAGAGAGGAGGATTTGCCCAAAGAAGAGCACCGCCGGGCTCCGGTGGATGGGCTTTAGCAAATCATGCTGCGGTGGTGTGAGGTGTCCTCACCCACAGCTGTCCCCACCCCTCTGCAAGGAGGTCCCAACCCCACAACAGCATCTGTGGCTGCATTGCAGCCTCCCAGGCTCAGCCCTAGCATCTAAGTGCAAACTCCTGCAGAGGGTTTGAGTTTGTGCTCAGACACCAAGCTGAGGGTGAGAGCACTGGTGGGACTGGTGCTGGCGGTCTCAGGGCAGCGACGCCAGCAGAAGGACAGGCACAAGCTGCAGGGTTGCAGACATTGCTATCCAAACCCTCTGATCAGTGAATGCAAGTCCAAACCCTCACGCACTCTTCCTTCTGCTGCATGTGGCTCTAGCAGAAGGTTTCTATTCAGACAGGGTTGCCTGCATTTTCTGGGGCTTAGCCCACTCTTGGTTTTCAGGAAAGGGGCAAGTGCAGGAGGACAGGCTGGCAGGCAAAGTCTGAGCAAGTCAGAGCTCAGGGGAAAAATCTGAGCAACGCATTTGAGGTGGAGAGGTTTCGGTTTGCTTTAAATGCTAGAGAAGGGTAGAGGAGGCAATTTTGAAGAAACTAAGAAATAAAAAATGAAAAGTGAGGGAAAATAACTTCACCTGACGGTTGTTTAAAGCTGCTCAAGCAGTCCTGGAGGCATGAAAACTAAGAAAAGGTGAGCAAGCCCTCCTCCCATACTCACTGGAAAATTGATCCTCATTTTCAGCTATCGTTTATGTATCCATAATAAATATTGACTCCCATTCTACCACAGGACTTACATAAGTGCTCTGAACATGTCTGTTTGCAGACATTATGATCTGTGTCTTTTACTCTCTGTACTAGTCTCAATATAAATGATGAGCCAATAAATACTCTTGGAAAAGTTTTTACAATGTTTTAGTTGACATTTGGGAGCTTCAAACACTCACATAGAGCTGCCTTCAATCTATATGCACTGTTCTTCATTGATTAGGTGAGCTCATTGATTTCTAGCAAGATCAAAGGTAAAAGGCAACTGGTGGAGAGGTTAAATAATGGAGAAGACCTACTAGACCCATTTACCAGTTACTTACCATAGCAGAAGATGTTTTTCCTGTACAACGGCCAACAAAATATCACTTCCACTTTTATATAATTTCAGAAATGGTCTGGATATGTAGGGGCAGGGTTTTTTTCCTGCAGCCCTGTCAGCTCCCAAGGTTGGGAATTTTTTTTTTCTGTAATCAGGCCTGCAGTTAGCTACATGCTTCCACTCAGCTCCAGTGCTGCTCCTCTCTTGTACTAGGCTGCCCAGCTGAGCATCATTTCACTGATTCCCTATTGAGGAGGGACCTTCAGCTTGCAGGAAAGGGGGATCTCCACAGGGAAATACCAGCAGTCATACTGGACTAAACCAAAAGGGTCTTATGATAGTGTCCCTAATGACGGCCAGCAGCAGATGAATTGAGGAAGCACGTAAAAAGGGTAAGTAAAGAAATTAAAGTCTTCCCTCATGGCATCTGGCAGTCTCTAGGCAGTTCCTGAGCTGATGCTCATGTCAGGGGCTTTGAGTGTAAAAGCCTTTGATGGACTTTTTTCCCATGAGTTTGTCTGACTTCTTTTTGAAGTCATTTGTAGTAACTGTTAAGCCCAAACAGGTGAGGTGCATTTTGCCTTTACATTGCACTCCAGGCTCATTTCTGGTTTGTGGCCACCCAGTATCCCGTATCTTTCTGAACACCATTCCTGAGTATTTCTCTTTAGCTAACATCTGCATTTTGGGCTATTTTCCCCAGCTCTATTAACTAGCATTTTTTGAAACAAACATCCTTAATTGGATCAATTTGAAAGGATATTAATTTTCTGTCCATTTATTCAATCTCCCGTTCTCCCCACTGGGGTTCACAACCCCTCTGAATTTGAGTGGCGTCAATGAATACAATTAATATAGAGTACACATACACTCTCAGATCATTAGTGAGAATGTTAAATAAGATCAGGTCTAATATTGATCTCTGGAGCACCTAACTTTCCAGCTATTCCCCATCTAACCATGCTGATGACTAATGATGCTCTCTACAGCTAGGCAAATGAGGTTTTGGCTTACTGCCAGTCCCCAAAATCAGGAGAAACCAAGAGAGGAGTTGGTTTCAATCATGCTGAAAAAGAAAAAAAAAATCAACACTTTCTGGTGAATCGTGAAATCGCATATATTCAGTCTGGATCAGATGTGGTTTTTCCTCACTTGACATGGTAGTTTCGGTTTTGTTTAAAACACTCTCAAGTGTTTTAAAACTTGCTTAGCTGCACATTAAAGGAAACTTTCTAAATGAAAAATAGTTTTGAATCATAAAACACAAATGCTGCTTCCCAAATGATCAGTGGGATGTTGGATTTTTTTAAGGGTGGTTACTTTTTCAAGATCAAACAATTTAGGAAAACTCGATCAGTAAGTACAAAGTGTAACTTTGTAACTGACAAATCTACATTTTTCATCCCCTCCTTTGACCACGGCCCCCTAGAATAAGAAAATTTTAGTTGAAAAATGTTATCCATTTCTGATCATCTTAGACAAGGTTTTAATTTCTCTTTCATTTAATTTCATTTTTAGTATTTGTGGCATGTAAGTGGGACGGCTAATTGCAATTTTTTTTTCTGAATTAGGAAGCATTACTGTTCACTGTTCTAAGTTATCATATTTACTGTAGAAATGCGTAAGAGTGTGCTTAACTGTGTCCAGGACCCTGTGGCTCTGGGCTTGGAAGGAGTACAGAAGAGCAGGCAGATAGATCCTCATGCTGAAAGAGCGAGGTTGGATACTGTCTACAGGGCTGCAATGCCTGTACCCCTGCCTTCTGCAACGCAGAAGAAGTTGAGCAGTGGGATAGGAGCAGATCTCATGTTTGGTGACCTCCTCCATTTTACTGACTTATGGTTTACTTGTATATAGTTTAGTTAGAAAGTGATAAACTAGTTTGGGGAAAAAAAAAAGAATAAAGGATGGTTAAGGAGTCTGAGTCAAAGGAGAGGTTGTTGAGAGGTGTAGGTGTGAATTGAAGATGAGCTCAAGAAGCTTGAAGTCCTCTGAGTCTGTGTTCATTTTTATCCTTACGTCTAGTGATATACAAATATGATATATTATTAGGATTTTATATTGTATATTTTACGAGTCTTGTAATTTCAATTATAAAAAAAAAAAGGCAGACAAAATCAATTCACAGAATGGATAGAACACGAATAAATATTAACTGTGTCTCTCTAGGCCTATGTCCTCCCCTTCCCTGGTGTTACACAGCTTTGTTTTAGCTCTGAGCTTTTGGTCCTTGTTCTTAGTGAAAGCCTGATGCTCAGAGCTAGAGGAGCTTTCCTCAGCACGGGAGCTGGCCGTGGGATCACGAAATCAGCAGCGGCTGTGCACCAGGTCCGTGCTCCTCGTTACACGGCGCCGCCAAGGTGAGAGCAGCCCCAAGGTTGCTCTACCCCCTTTGGGGCAGATAATGGCCCTGAGCCTCTCCAAGATGACATGTGGCATGAACTGCCACCACCTCTCACCCTCCTCTTCCTGCCAAAGCCCCCTTTCTTCCAGCAGTGCAGGACGGCCCTTGAACACAGGTAGGGCAGCTTACAAGCTTGCAGACTCAGAGCCTCTCACCAACAACTTCTAGGACGCCTGTGTCTCTGTGTAAACTCATTCCTTCCTCAAGAGACGTCAGTGGACCCCGTCTCCCCAGTCGCACATCGCCTCGCAGATGCTTGCCCCTCTCTACAAAGTTTCCTCCTTGTTTTCCACCGATGCCCCATTTAAGAGCTAATGGGGTATAAAGCTTCAGGCAAAAAAAAAAAAAGGTAGATACGGATGCTGGAGCACCATCCCAAGTGGCAGACCAGAGCCTGCTGGTGTATATCCAGAATGAGAGCCCTCGGTACGTGCGTATGGAGGAAGGGAAGAAGGGAGATGCTTATTAGACCGAATGGGAGTTCTGTGCACAGAAGAGGAGCGCTCTGCGGCCCCGAGGATGTAAGGAAGATTTGCTAACTTTGCTTTATACTATTCATGCAGATAAGGAAGACTCTCAGTCTCCAATCATAAATCGGTATTATACAGTATACTCCCAAAGGCCATAATTACTTCCAGAAGCAGAAATTTGAATGACCCAGATAATTAGTTCAGTGCAGCTGGTCCAAAAATTATTTACATAAAAGCCAGTTTTACTTGAGGGGGAAGAAAAACAACCTTGCTACTGAAAGCAAATGACCCAGTTAGCTTCGTGCAATGAGTCTGAGGAGACAGAGCATGAGTGGCAACACGATGGCTTGTGCCATCATTTCTTCCCTCTTATTTTCAGAGGGCAAACGCCGGACTACCTGTCTGGCAAACGACCCCCTCTAGAGACAAAAATGCAGGAAGGCAGTGAAGAAACAAGAAAGCTGCATGAATTTGACCTTGTGCTTTCTGCGAGGGTCGCTCTTAGGGAGATGCGAGGGTCCGTGGCATCCAGAAGAAGACATTCCACTCGCAAAGGCGCGGGCACCCGGTGAGCAGCGAGAGGGGTGAGGAGCAGCACTGCTCTGCTCCAGGCTCCGAGGAAGCTGGCGTCAGTTCTTCCAGACAGGGGACTGATGCAGCTGGGAACTAATCACTGCAGTTATCTGGGTTAATTTTTAACCAAAACCAGTTCCTCCATCCAGCCTAGCACGTAGCTGGGCAGCAGCAGGGGAGGGGGATGCCCAGCAGCTCTGTGGTTAAGGTCTCAGGGGTCCAGGGCTGATGTTTCAGAAGCTGCCCTCTAACCTGTTAGGTTAAAAAGGAAAGAAAGGATACGCTTTTAGAAAGCACTTAATTTTAAAGGCATTTGAGTGATTCAACCCTTTGCTGGCGACCGTGCACTTTTAGCGTGCGCTAATGGTCGTGTTAACCACTCCTGGGTTAACCACCACCGTCTGTTTACAGCTGTCTCCTGTGTGGACAAGCCCTGAGTCTCAGCCCTGCGGTGCTTTGACCCCATCCCCAGGGCCAGCTCCCCCTTCACCCTGCAGGCAGTGAGGATGGTGGCTGCCCCCCACTGCTGCTCCCATTCAGGGATCCCACCATGGGGTCACCCCCCGCTTTGGTTCTTGCTTCCATAGACATAGACCAGGGCATCTTGGCCCCTGCCCATCAGTGAGCCAAGACAAGCTGACACAAGCAGAGCAAGACACAGAGCTACAGGCCATGGTAAGCGTGAGGAAGGAGGAAGCCTGAGCTGTATGTCCCTGTTTACTGTGTCCTTACATCTTTGCCAAGCATCCCAAGGGCCACCCCTTTTTATTCAGGCTGTGGCCACCGCAGAATCAACAAAAAGGTATCTGCTGTCCCCAGTGTGCCACAGGCAGCACCGGCCATCGCCGCTCTACAGCAGTTCCTCAAGGCATAAGTGTTTTTGTGATGCTTCTCAAAAAGCTCACTCGCTCTCAGAACCAAGCTCTCCTTCCCCCGAAAGGAACCAGAAGACAAACAAAATCTGTGGGAAACAAAACAGGGTAACAATGATCTTTTGTATTCAAGAGAGAGCACAAACACGCTTACTTAAAAAAAACCAAATTGTTCTCCTAAAATGTTGTAAAGTGTACAAATAAAAACAGCAAATTGCTGCGTATCTCACCAGCACCACATTACTGTTTGCTATTAAGTTTGCTATGGATAGCACTTATTACTTAACAGCTTAGAAAATAATCAGATAACATCCCATAAAGAGACTGGATCTGATTCGCCTCCCACTTACACTGCTTTTATGCTAGTACATGCCCATTGACTTAATGGGGTTAATCTTGATTTACAACAGTGTAAATGGAAAGGTGAATTAAAGGACCACGGAAGTCAAGTTGGAGAGGATGTAATTTGCAGCGGGCTGGATCCTGACTGCAGTAACACACCCCTAGACGGGGACTAGCTCCATCAAGCTAAAGAGCTGCAGGGTTGCCAGGGCAGAGGAAATGGCAATTCAGGCCCCGCTGTGCTTTGTTTCCAGTGAACACGCACATCTTGCACGGCACGGCGTGCCAGTAGGTTCCCTTCCCTTTCCCTCACCCCACCCCACCCTCTCTCCATGTGTCTCAGGGGCATAAGAAGCATTTCTCTTGCACAGCCTGGACCCGTGGGGGTCTTCATGATGTGCACAGTGGAGATATTCTGCTCTGCCCTTTGCCTAGAGGCAATACATGAAAAGTCCTAGGGACATTGTCTTAGTGTCAAGGGGATGGTGTCAGGCTCTTCTCAGTGGTTCCTGGTGACAAGACAAGGGGCAGTGGGCACAAGCTGGAACACAGGAAGCTCTGTCTGAACGTGTGGAAAAACTCCTTTCTTCTGAGGGTGGCAGAGCCCTGGAAGAGGCTGCCCAGAGAGGGTGTGGAGTCTCCTTCTCTGGAGACATTCAAAACTCGCCTGGATGTGTTCCTGTCCAGCCTCCTCCTCCAGTTGGACTAGATGATCTCCCAAGCTCCCTTCCAACCCCCTCCAGTCCTGTGGTTCTGTGGCACGTATTGCATGCACAGAAGCCTGTGAGACAGAAATGAGCTGGCGACTTCTGAGGTGGGCATTCAGAAACCAGTTGACTTAAAGGTTGGTGCCAGCTCCGGTGCATCCGTCTTTACATGTAGTGCGGAATCAAACAGAAACCAGCCTTGCCTATCAAACTGGAGCTTGTTCTGGTTCACAACTCACATTTCTGCCCCCAAAAGCTGAGTGCAGGCCACCAACATGGGCACCTAGCAAATGTTGCTGGTAAGGCAGAAGTATATCTCATACAAAAGGCTTGGGACCGACGGATGGCAGGTCCTGGAGGAAAAATATTAGCGGACAGAAAAGAGAGTAGCTTCTTGCAGGATCAGGGTGTGGGTGAGGGAGAGGTCCTCAGGGGCATGTGGGTGAGTAAGCAGCGCCATCCTGATTTCCCACTTGCAGTTTGGGAGCCCGTCGGTGGAGATCTGCAGGGGTGTGTGCATTTGCATCTCCCTCCCTCTCCAGCGTGTGAGAACCAGCTCCTCAGATGCTATCGGGCAACGGCGCCTGAGCTCAGCAGAAGCGTGGCAGCACTCACCAGCAGCAGAGCTGGTCCTCCAGGACATGTCTCTCTCTCTCTCTCGATGGAATAGCACAGCCTGGGTGTTGGGAGACAGGGCTGTTGGTAAATAGACCCGTGTTGACGTTTCCCGTTACATAAGGGGGACGTTTCCTCCCCTGGCTCCTCCAGCAGCATGGGATGCTCGCAGCGGGAGAGGAAGCAGGATGTGCTCCCGTGCGGAGCTCCCACCGCGGGGCTGACGGAAACCTCTTCTCCCTGTGGTCCCAGGCAGGGTGGCAGTCACACCTCTGTAATGGGTACTCCCAAACACGTTACCGGTCAATCGGAATTGCACGTTAAGAGGGTGCCCAAAGCCACGGCAAGTTTGATGGTCACCCCGCGCCAGCACCACAGCTGGAGGTTGGTGAATGCAAAGAGCACCCAGGAGGACCCGGAGAGGGGATTTCACCCATGCTTTCACTCCGGTTGCAGAGAGGGAGAGCAGAGAGGGTGCTTTGGGGGCAGCTGCTTCCCTGGTAAAACTCTTCCTGCCTTGCAGCAGAAATGAATTTGGGGCCAGCTGCTCCCTGACGTGGGAAGTTCAGGAACCTCCCCGAGGTGCCAACAGACATTTCCAGCAGCAGCAAAATATACATAAACATTTTAAAAGATCGCTTTAAAATTCCGTCTCTCCCCCTCAGCCGCTTGCCACTGTCCCATTTCTAAATGAGCGGGATTTCTCCTGTGTTCAGCTTCGTACAGATATATATACACACACGTAAGCACGCCCACCTCGTGCACAATGTATTCCCCATCTTCAAGTCACAGTCTCAGCAGAGTACAGAATTAGATCCTGTCTCCACTTCATAAGCTCGCCCTCTCTGTTAGTTTATATAAAGCCACTTCAACCCTGAAGGAGCTGGCATCTCACATCCCTGCCTTCTGAATGCAGAGAGCAGAGGAGTAAAGAACAAAATAGTGGGGGTGAGGGGGGATGTTCTGTTTCTGTAACATGAAACGTCCCGGAGTTAAATACCAACAAAATATTCAGTGTTAATGTTTAATATTGCCAGGAACTTGTCACCTCCACTTACCGTCTTGGAGCTGCCATTCTCTCGCAGACTCCCACGTCTGAGCTCTGGGCCTAACATGCTTTCCTATTATATACTAGCAGGAAAAAAAAAAAAGGAAAAAAAGCCCAGAAGCAGGGAGAGACAGTGACTCTGTCTGGGTTACAAAACTAGGTAGGGCATTTTTCTCCTTTCTGTTTGCAGAAATACAATTACTCATATGGCAGAACCCCTAAAGTTTGCTTTTCAAGGGTTGCCTTTTTGAAGCACCCCCTCTCTAACCTCTGTGGGATGCTCTTCGGTGTGTGGAGAGTTGCTTTGCTGCGCTGGGTAACTGCTCTCATCACCCCTCTCTCCACGGTCCCCCCCCGACACCCCATCCCCAGCCAGAGCCTGGCGTGGTTCTTCTGCAGACAAACTCACGAGCACAGAATTTGGGTGACCCAGACACAGGACGGTACCTAACGCAACACGAATTTTTTTGTGACTTTGCCTGCCACGCTTGAAAATAGACTCGAGGCCGATTTGCAGGGGCGAGGGTCCTCTTGAAGAATGCCTGGACGCCGTTTCACGGAGCTCTCTTGGAAACCCGGCGGTATCCCTCGGTGCGGCTCGGTGTCATCCCAAGCATCTCCCTTTCACTGCTGGAAACTCAGGCACCAAAAAACCCCGAAGTCAAATCTCCTCGCAATCAGTGAAAACGCCACACATCACACTGCAAACAGAATTGGGCCATCCTGCCTGTCTCTCTGGTTTCTGTAAAAGCCTTGTTATCCCTCTAGGCTGAGCGGTTAATGAAAATTCAAACTCTTCTGGCTTATTCTAGTTAGGAGGAGAAATGGGTGATGCAATCAGGTATCTCTGCTGCAATTCTGTTTATTTGGGAGGCTGAACAAAACCCTGCTTCTTTAAGCACAGGAGGAACCAAAAAAATAAAAAATAATAATAAAAAAATCATTTCCCTACCCTTCGCTCCAAACCTCCTTTGGTCAACACCCCGACCCAAAACTGACTCCAGTATTCTGCCAAAACCACATAATCATCAGACTGTTCGAACTTTCTTCTGCTCCTGTGAGCTCTGCTATTCCCTGCACACCTTTGCTTTTTTTTTTTTTCTTTTATTTTTCCTACAGCAACAAACACGTTCACCACACCCCCCGAAACAGCATCCAGCCCAGACGCTGCTGCGCAGAGCAGCCCAATCCCTAAAAAATACCCAGTCTGCCTTTTTGCAGGGAGCGGGGGGAAGGAAGATGACACACGCTTAATGGCTCTTGCAGTGATTTTAAATGAAAGACGCCTCTAAGCTCTCTTTTTCAAAAGGTTTTAACCCAGCTGCAGCAGCAACATTCGTCCCCTTTGTATAATTCTTGCAGCTAAAACTTTCACTTAAAGAAAACAACCCGAAACAGGTAAATTGAGGTTTTTGTGGAGTTCAGTGACCAGCAGGCTTATAACACACACAGAGATGTGCTGTCGTCCCTCCGAGCCTGCAAACAAGCCACGGCTGCAGGAGGACTGTAAACCACCTCTGTTGTTTCCCTGCCTTTCAGCATCCCGCCTGTTTTGAGGATGATCCAAACGCCACTTTACTACTGATCATTTGGATACAAACCTAGAAAACATCCAGCGGGGTCAGACCAAATCGCCCAGAAAGCGGGCTCTGGCAGCCGGCGAGAGCAGATGCTTCAGGAAATGTGCAAGAAAAGGGCAAATTCAGACTCATCCTTCCTCTGGCGTAGGCTCCCAGCTTCTGACAAGCTGAGCTGAAGGATGTCTTCATATTGTTCTATTTAACATCCCTCAAGAGTCTTTTCTGATCTCAATCTGTCCGATCACTTTTTGATCGCATTTCGCTTTTGGCCTTCCTGGCGTCCTCTAGCAATCAGCTCCACCGCTTAATTACATGTGTGTGTGTTAGAAATTTACTGCCTGGGCAACCGAAAAATAAAAAAAAACTGAAGCTACTGGACACCAAGTAAAACAGGGAGAGACAGTAAATATTCATTCTTTATTCACCTTGTCCATGACATTCATGGTTGTGTTTATGTTTATTGTATTTAATCAATCTTACCCCTGAATTTATGCAATAAACTTTTGAACCCGTTTATACATCTGCCATCTAAATATCCCGTGGCAATGACTTCCCAGGGTAAGACTGTGCTGGTGACTTCTTTTGATTTGTTTTAAATCCTCTCCTTGATTAATTCACTGGGTATCCCATTTTCTCTGCCAAGAATAGTAAATAATCCTTCTGGTTTTGCCTTCTCCAGCCGTTTGTGGCTTTATAGCACGCTGCTGTAGTCCACCTCGGCCCTAGTCGTCTCTCACTAGACTGAAGTGTCCTGGTCTGTTTAATAATAGACTGCTGCTAAACTTAACCATTGTTGCTGGAAGAAGTGGTGAGTGTAGAGGCTGCTCTCAGGGTTTCAGTTTCCTGTTTCCTTCACCTTAGACGTAGTGCCTTTCTGGAGACTATTTAGGTCATAGGAACGTAAGATACTGGAAAAAATGTGAAAACCTGTATAAAGAAAGTATATTCTAAAACATTTTGAGAAGGGGAGGAACTGAACTTTATTTGCATCTGTAAGAAACAAGATGTGAGAAATGTATTCTTAATTATGTGCAAAAATAACACATACCAGGTATTGTTAGGCACTCATCTGAGATAATCACAAATCTTTATTTTTTATTAATGAACTTGGATCAGAGATGGAGCTGCATCATACGTTAAGGAAGCTGACTATTTTTTTCTGTTGACATATCTTTAAAACAAGAGAAAAGATAGAAAATGGAAAACATTCTCTCTAAACAAATGCTCTCTAAACATGCTCTCTAAACAAATCATGTTAGTGGAAGACATTTAAGAAGATGTTCTTTGCATTTATGATTCTTGGCATTTACGATTGTCCAAGTTGGTTACCACAACTGGGCTGGCACAAGGTAACTTGGGCTGTGAGTCTGATGGTTGGGCACGCTTGGCAGTACCTTATGCAAGCAGTGTTTGTCCTCAGATATGTTAGCTCTGACTTGAGAAAACTGGTGGCAATAGAAGCACAGATTGGACCTTAAAACAATTAAACTGTGCAGATATATTCTTATTTCAAACTGGGAGGCACTCATTTCATCTTAGCGCTGAGCCCTGTGTTTTCTTTCCCCCTTGAGAAACAGCAGATATTGTCTATAGAAAGCAAATATTTAGGTTTTTGAGACCTGCATGTATTTGATAGCCCTCTTTCTGCCAAAAAAAAAAAAAAAAGAAAAAAACGTTTTGAGCAACCCTAATTGAAGGCCTGAAGAGAAAGCTAAAAGGGATGAAAAGAGGCCTTACTGAACATAAATGCTGTCCAGGAGGAAAGCTCTGGCACACTCGTGTTGGTAGGCAGTTATGGCCCCTATCTGTCAACACTAATATGCCATGTGGATACAAATGTCTCCCGTTACACCTCCGAACGCGTCGGTGATGCATTTGAAACATACCCATCACCAGGGGACACAAGTATGAGAAGCATTTTGTTTTGCAGCAACAAAAAAGATAAAACATTGCAAAGGGTTGCCAACAAAGCAAGCTCTGTGGTGAACCATAGCCGCTCTGTGGAAGATCTGGAAAAGACACAAAAACCTTAAAAAAAGAAAGCAAAGGGGAAAAACCCCTGCCAGAAGGAGTTAACAGTAATTTTGAAAGGAAACGCTCCAGAGGGGAACAGCTGGAAGAGGATGAAGAAGGGGTTACCGAGGCCATCAAGTGAGCAAGGAGGATGGCGTGATGAAGGAAAGATGTGCTGGAGACCCCTGGCTTTGCCTCCTGCCTCTCCTACGAGGCCCAGGGTGTCCTTGGGGAGGCCACAGGACACGTCCACCTTCCCTCACACCAGGAAGAGTGCTGGTGTGTTTCGGAGATGGGATGGGGTAAGTGCATGCCACAGCAGCCCTCCTCCTCCTCCTCCTCCCTCTCTAGGGTGTGCTACCGTTGCTCTTGCACACATGGTTTGAGGACTATTGATTCATTTTTTAGGCCACTTTCCTACACAAATTAGGCTCACGCAGCCTGCCTGAGCGCCCGTCCGTTAGTCTCCCCCGGTAACTCTTAAAGCCTTTTGTTTTCAGGCACGTTGGCAGAGGGGTGAAGTTTCAGAAATATCTCATCCCTACGGGTTTTTTGAAAATAAAGGGCTAAGTAGAGAAGAGAGACCCTCTTCGCTTCTCCACTGAAGGACTGACTGCAAGAGCTCAGCTGTTATTAGGCATCAGAAACCCACACGGATAAGTCCTTCCCTGGGCTTCATTGCTTCTGCTCCGCAGGAACTCACTCATGTATTAACTGAATTTTCCATTCCTTCCCTTTATAAAGCTAGCGCTCTACTGTAACAGGGATAATGACATATTTCACCTGAAATAGGATGCTTATGAGAGCCTGGCTTGAAATAAAGATTATAAAAATGTAACGTCTAGCAATTGTAATATCATCCACGGCGTAGGAGAGAGAGAGACAAACAGATATATAGGTAGGTAGACAGATAGATAGATTTCTTAATTGAACTCTCTGCTTGGCTGTATTTCCTTTAGGCAAGTACCATAGGTGACTAACAATAAAGGATCATGAGAAAGAACATGTAGGTTTTTTTAACAAATTTGACTTATCAAAGGCAAGCTTTTACACTTGCATCACCCTATACTGAAGAACTCTAAATAATACAAAGCATTCAAATGGTCTAACGTTAGCAAAGTAGTGTTCTCCCCTCAGGTCCTTAAAAGTAGAAAACAAAGTGGCAATATTTCCTCTTTTAAAATACTAATAATATTTCATTCCCCTGCTCCAGAGCATTTAATATCCTATATAAATCAATACCTACCTCACTATCTATCGATAAATGAATAATTACATTTCTGCCCATCCCCAGACGCTCTGAAACCATTTATTCTAGTCATTTAATCACAAAGCTGTTATTGCAGAGGAAATTCAAGCAGATGTGAATACATAAAGCCAAAAATAGAGAGCTAAGCTGAGAAGTTCACTATAATAGCAGTCTCTTCCAAAGCAAGTTGCTTCTCACTTTCCCAGGAGATGTAGTAGGTATCTCTTCACTTTTCAAAACAATAACTGGTATGGTAAAGCTCAGTCAAGCAAAGAAAAACTTACTTTGCTTTTCACAGTCAACATTTGAATGCAACAGGGAGTCCTTGCTGGTCTGATCAGGAACTCTCTCTCTCTCCCTCAAAGGACCTGGGGTCCCAAAATGTCATCACGCTGAAGCCTCCATTTGAAAGGGAATCTACAACAAGACCCATCTGTCTCTATAGAAAAATTTGTTCGTCTCAAATCAGCACTCTTGTGTTTTTTTGAATGGACCTACATCTGGGAAAACTGAAAATACCCATCTTCACCCCACGGAAGCCTTCGTTTACCCGCAGTAACAGCATTCCCCTTCCCAGTTGGTTCACTGTCCTTTTGATGCCATGTGCCTGCTGTTAGGAGACCAGATATATATGCATGAGAGAGAGAGAGTGTGTGTATACACATACAGAAAACACATAAGATGCAGAAGAAGAGTCTGGATTTGATGTGAGAGTGGTAGTTTCTCATTCACTGACATTAACACAGTCTTCCTCCTGCGCCTCAGCGACAGCCTCAGAAATGACTGAATTAGGCTATGTCTCAGTCAAAATCCTTAACAAATATTAATTATATAAACCTCCCTTCCACCTCAATTAGACATATGCTTTTTTTGTGTAAGAAGGATGGAAACTCAGATGACTTGCCAGAGATCAGGAGGCAGAATGGTGATATGTTCTCCCAGCTCCCCATCCTATGCAAACCTGTTCTTCCTTCCAGACAGGCTGGGTATGTTTACATGTCTCTACCTTTGTTTTTGCTCACCTTCCATCCCCACAGGGAGCCCTCAAGCACGTATTTATTTGCACTTTGAACCTGTGCTTGCTTGCACGGCTATGCTTTAGCTCAAGCTGGGACCTGATTGCTTTAGGGGAGACAGAGACAAGATTGCCTGAGTGCCAGTAAAGCTTCGGTGCCTTTGTCTGCAATTCCCCCCCGTCGCCCCGGCACTCCAAGTTCTCCTGCAGCTGATACCAACGAGTGGGAAAGAATCCTTCAGTGGTTCAGAGCAAAGTGTGTGCAGCACAAATGCCCACGGGTGAGTGCAAAATAGTGCAATCAGACTAATGTGGCCTGAACTTTGCTTTCAACAGCAGAAATAGCAAAAGCCCTTATGCATATTCTAATGTATACCATGAATGTTTCTGAATGTATAGATGGTTTATTATGTCAGATTTAGCTTTGGGAGGTGTCTTGCATTCTATAAATGCTAGGTTACAAAAATGTTGACATACATATGTATGTATGTGTATAAATACATATGTCTGGGTCTTTGTGAAAAATAACAGCCTAGGATGGCTGGACAGATAGCTGACTAACTAAGTAGCTATAACACATCCCTAAACTGAAACAAAAAAAAAAAGCCTTTAAGCTACATGTGTCTTTTAACACTGACTTGACTTGTAAACCCCTAAGTACGCTGAGAGAGCTGCAGCCATCTCGGGTTCCTTCAAGATTCCACCTCACTGAGTGTGTGGCCCCAGACCCAGCTCTGCAGGTCTCCAGAGTCCCAGCAGAACAGGGGGATGTGGTGGGTCGATCGGGTAGCTTGGTCCTTTCTTATACAGCTTTAATCTGAGTAGCAACAGCAAAGGTTTGGTGGGTATGATTGAACGGTAGCCAGGCAAAGGGGAACATGATAATGCAAGAGCCAGGAAAGGCCCGTGGCAGTGTCTTTTTCTGGTCTCTGTAGCATCCAAATTAACAAGTATTTTTCAAGGGTGTATCCAAACACATCCTATTTCTGTCATTCAGTGGCTGGTCTGTGGCAGTGGTGGGACAGGCAGCCCCCCACCCCACGTGGCTGGCAGAGAAGCGTGCAGCAGCCCTTGCATCCCAACACAGACCACTCGTACCTGCTCTTCACTTCTAAGTTGGCCATGCTTTGAGTGGGGAACTGGACAAGAAGGTCCTGCCCCACCTAAATTATTCTCCAGTGCGAAGTTCAAAACCTGGTTTACGTGGACCTCTCAGTCCCAGCTCGGAGCTTGCCCTGCTCGTGTTGAGGCACAGTGGGCTGTCTGTGACTGCAGCAGCAGAGGAATAACACTCAGTTTGCAAGGAAGGGACACTCCTGATGCGAGAAGGCTCCTGAGCAGCTCAAGCCAGCTCTCTTCCCTCCCGCCAGTGCCCACGTGGATGGGAACAGAGTAGAGAAGATTTCAGGCAAAACTGCACCTTCGCTACTCCCGTTCCTTGGGAGGCTGTAGCAGCTCCCACCTGTGCTGGGTCCAGGTTAGGAGACCAGGAGAGCCACCATGGCTTTGGGAGGCCATGGAGGCAGCAGGGGAGGCGCACCCAGCCCCTTGTCAACAGCAGGGAGATGATGCCAGTCCAAATCCAGTGTTGAGATAGCAGATCAAGACTAACTGTATTTACTCAGAAATCTCCACACTGCACAGATCTGTCTGCTTGTGGGATTTGTGCTAGCTTGATGAAGGGGTTGGCTCCTATCCTCAGCTGAACCCTCATGGTTCAAAGTTGTGCTGGCTTTTTTTCTGTGTCCTTTGGGGTGAAAAATGTCTTGCAGCTGCTGCTTATAATTATTTCCCCTGTGTTTCAACATTCTCCAGATGAACGTCACCCGAAGCAGTGCTCTGAGAGACTGCAATCATGATTGCCAATAGACAACATCCAGACTAAAAATAAAAAGCCACAGCATGGGACCGAGAGACAAGCAATACATCCTCTGGCAAAAATTACCGATCATTGGAAAGAAAAAGTCTCGCCCCTCCAGCCCTGTCTTCTCCATGCTGAAAGAAGCTTCCAGCTAACAGTATCCTCTTCTGATGTCATCAAGACATCAAGATGGCTTGTAGAAAGCACTAGATGAGCTGATTTTTCCTTTTCATGGCCCGTGTTTGATAGCCATAAAATTTTGGCTGGTCAGTAAATATGGTGGGGGGGACGAGAAGCTTTGTCAGTGGAGCATTTATTTGCCCCTTGGAGGAATTTGGGGACCTGTTACCAAATACCTATTTTTGGCCCAAGAGCTAGCAGATAATCTTCTTTTTTTTTTCTTCTGTGGTTTCAACAGCCAGGTTTCGCAGAGATGGATTAGGGTGAAAGGATCCCACCTGCAGAAGAGAGGGAAACCTAAGGAAAACGTTTTCTGGGGGAGAGCCACAGTCCCTGTCTCACTTTCTCCCAGGCCAGGAAGGATGGAGAGCTGCTGAGGACGATGTTTCCAGGAGTATCGGGGTGTGGGTGGGGAAGGTGAGCAAGAGCCATGGGTTCTGCCCTTCCCCTGTGCTGGTGGTCAGTGCAGAGGGTAGTGGGTGCCCCAGAGATGGGACCCACTGGGCAGCTCACCCCAGGGTCAGGTAACATCAGCTCTATGGACCAAGCCCTCAGGTTGCCCTGCCTTGTACCATGTGCAGCACACGGCCAGCCTGGCAGGAGGAAAACACCAAGAAGCTTGAAAGGCTTCTCAATTAGCTCTTCACTACAGCCCAGGAACTGAGACCTCGGGGTTTTGCCTAGTATATCAATTTCTGCATATTATACCTGAGATGGGCTGAAATATTTATTTCCCCCCCTTTTTTTTTTTTAATTAGCGTTTAACACCCAAGGAGAACCTGTTCATTTGTCAGGCTGACCTTGCTGAGAATGGGGTCTGGAGACTAATCCTTTACGTGCTGCCAGTAGCACATATACTTGGGCTAAGCAAAAGTATTTTGTGGCAGCTGATCCACCAGTTCACTGCAGTGTTAGGGCTGATCCAAGCCCTGCAACAAAAACCTTTCTGAGTTTTACGCTCAGTAACCTCAGAAGATGAAGACACTCTAAAAAATAACACTCTACCCTTGTGAAAATAAATAAAAGGCCACATCTTTGAACAGCAGTGGTGAGATGTTTTATTTGCGCTCCTTTACCCCATGCCTGGGAGACATGAATTCTCAATCACGATTGCTACACAGTCTTCAATGCGAAATAAAAGCGCTTCATGTGAATGATCATAATTGTTTCAAACTAGACTCTAAACACCCGGTTGAGAAAGGATAGTACCGCCTTTGAAATGAAAACGTGGCTCAAGAGGGGAGGGGAGAGATTCTAGCTCTTCTTTTTTCCATTTTCGCAAGTCTCCCGCGCTCTCCCGCCCAGCCGGCGCAGTCCTGGGCAGACCATTTCCCTGGTGTCTTGCTCCTTGGGGGAACCACAAATCCTGGAGCATTCTCATTGAACTGAAAGGAACCCCGGCTAAAACCACAGCACTCAGGCTGGTTCAATAACTTGTTTGGCCCTCTGTTTTTTAAGAGGTTGCAGAGCTATAAATATGTTGTTTCAAGGGAGGATTTAACTGCCAAGAACAAGTAGCTGATGTTATATTATTAGATTCAGGACTAGAAAGAATTGAGTCTAGACATTCCCTTATTAAAAAATAAGAATATTTACTTAGCACTTCCTCTCTGTGCTGTGAAGTGATAAATATGATCAGTAAGTGTCTAATATCTCAAGTCAAGACTCAGTACCACTTTTGGCCTTCTGCTCCCTCAAAGGTTTTATACAGGTCCACACATTTGATGAAATGTCTCCTGGAAAAAAAAAGGCTTAAGATAACATTTACAGAGTTTATAAATGTTTTACAAGGGGCTCCCTTTTCACTTGAGATAAGGCATGGGGATTTCAGGCACAGGCAGGAGAATTAAAACAGTATCATAGCTGAGTTAGGGAAAGAGGAGAAAAACTTGACTCCTTTAGTTCATCTAGTGAAAACACCTCTTCTCCTTGGCCATTGATGCACAGTACTTACCAAGAGCTTCCCTGCATGTATGTGTGGCTGCAGCTATTGCAAGAAGCAAATTTACAGGCTGGTGGGGCCCCACGTGAACCACAGGAATCAGCAGACTCTCGGTTAAAAAAAAAAAAAAGGTGATTTTTCTGGGGACGTGGGGACTCCCATTCCTTTCACTCTCAGAACAATGCCATGGCAAGGAGGTAGAGGGAAACTGGTGGGTCCTTCCCCACCTGCTCCCATTGGAGGCAGCATCTGCAAAACCCTTCCCTGCCGAGCACGGCATATGCGGGATAGAAAAATCTCATTTCCAAAGATATGCTAGGGGAATGAAATTAAAATCAATGAAAAGCAAACCCAAAAATATCCAGGATGCCCATCTGACAGGTACTTCAGGCCCAGACCCAACAGAGCATTTAAAATCCTATCTCCTATTAGTGTGCCTGGGTCGATACAAGTAGAAAGATATAGAAGCCTTTCTCAGCCAAAGCCAGGCGGAACAAACTCAGAAGAAGGAATATGCTCCTTAATGTCTCTAGGCCTGCTTATTTAATGATACTGGAAGCACACACAACCTTATTCCAACCCCCATAAACACAGCACTGTTGCCCATCACCCTACTAAGCCTCAGACCTCAGGAAACAGTGGCATTCACACTGTGAACATCGGCACTCCAGCAACCACTGAAGCAGCATTAAGCAGACCCCTTCACCTTGAGCATGGCTTTCAGTCGGCTTGAGAAATCCACCCCTGCTGTGATTTCACACAAAAATCCTTGGATGGGCCATCACTTGAGGTGGGGAAGCATCTCACACAGCTGATGGGAGTCCTGGCAGACCATTTAGCTGTGTGGTAAACTCCTCACCTCTAAGAAGTGAGGCCTCCAATAACCTATTATGAGTTAAAAAGGGACAGCTGTATTTCAGACAAGCTCGCTGCTTACCCTCAGTTTTCTTGGGCTGTGGCAGTGGAAATCAGAGGATAACACATCCTGAAGGATCAGATTTGGCTGCATTCTTTTCATGAATGTGAGTATGTTACTCCATATAAACAGCTCACTACCTTGTAAATACTCCAAAAGTAAGAGTCTGGTCAAGATATGTCTGCTGATATTACTTTAGGCAGGTCGTCTGTGTCCTAATTCACCCTTCTAGACTACGTGACTATCAAATCTTAAAGCAACCAGTGTTTCTAGTCATATTTTATTCTAGAACGTGGTTATCAGCTCATATCTATGCCGTATTTACAGTAGAATCTAACATCATGTATGCAGACATATGCTAAATCCCTCAGCTAGAAACCAAGCGTCAGCATGCATTAAAACTCCTTCATCTTGCCCAAGAATATTCTCCAGCCCTTTACGATGATGCCACGGCACTTTCTGACCTGAGACACGTGGGTGCTGAAGCAGCACAAGGTGAGACCTTGTTTCACAGGGCTGCAGCAGGTTTCCCCAGAGAGCACTTCAGCGCATCTTCCAGGTTGTTTTTTGCCCCGTGAAGGTCCAGTGGCAGGGACAGGCTGTGCTGGTGTCTGCTTTTGGGGTGCCAAGCGAAGCGCGGAGGCTCTCGTGGCAGGAGGAGGCGCTGCCAGAGTAGCAGGAAATTCCACTTTCCCGAGTGTTTCCTAATTAGCACCGTTTCTGGAGGCAGAGCACCTCATCCCAGGGTGCAGGACTGACCTGATTACTGAAGGAAGGCATTGTCTACCTCTGGTTGCCCACTGGTTTCCCTGCTCTGGAATATACTTGTTATGTGCTCACATAATTGGGCTCTGCACCTCTTCTCACTCAGAAATGAGCCATCCAGGACTTGGAGTAGTGCCTCTGCCCAGCCAGTGGTGTTAGATGGGACCATCCACAAGTATCAGAGTTTCATATAAATATAAATAGAGGAACCGAAGGGGAGCACGGTGCCCTGCCTACAAAACACACCCCTGCGACTGCTCCAAAACCCAGGGCCAGATCATGATGTATCTACAGCCAGCAACTCAGCATAGCTGAATGTGTATCTTTTTGCTTGTCAGACAGTGTGATTATCACATCTCAGAAATCATGTCTGCCTCTCTCGGCAAGGGATTTCAGCCCACTAAACCTGTGGTTCCTGCACTTTTTGGGGACTATTTGTTTGTTGTTTTTTTTTCCCAGCTCACGGCCCCTTTCCCACCCAAATGTTATAAAACCTGCACCTGCAGGTGGGGCAGCAGAAGGTGCCTCCCACCCCCCTGTGCCCACAGCAGGGATTGGGGCACAGCTTGGAAACGCTTGTGTCTTCACCAGAGGGATGCTCACCCCTTGTGACTCCGGAGTGGCTCAGTGACATAGCCCTGCTCACGCCTGTCAGTGCTGAGCAAAGCAAACCCACCCTGCTTCACAGTCCTCGTCCTGGTGACCATGATTTCATCAGACCCATCCCATCCCACCCCACCAATAGCATCTTCTGGAAAGGCTTTTTCAGCAGCATATAAGGAAAAGCGACGCACGAGCCCATCTGCCTGGCAGAGAAAGGCTTGGGAGGCTGAAAAACGTAACCAGGGGAGGCTGTGTACATCTTATCTGGGATGCCAGAGCGTCGCCTTTATAAGTGGAGCCCCGTATTATCAGAAAAGAGGCTATTTTCAGCCTCTTAGCTCACCCTCTGGGGCGGCGGGTAACCGGTGCTGCGGGAGCCCGCTGGGGAGTCAGGAGACAGAGAGGCACAGCAAAGCAGCCGGGGATTTCTGGGAACACCGGGTCACCCTGTACCCGCACCGGCCTCTCCGCCTGCTTCCAGCAGTGGAGCAGAGCAGGCTCGATGGAATAAGGCAGGGGCCATTAAATTATGATAAGTTAAAACACTTTTTGCCCAACTTGCTAAGGTACCGACTTATCTTTTTTTTATCCCGTGCACCAGAGAAAAGAGGGAAGGCAGTGGGGACAAATAGACAGAGATGATATTATTTTAATACCAGGGTTACTTTAATATATATAATAATACTGAATTTTGCTTAAGAAGTTAAATAACTTTCTACGTTTCTATGCACAGTGCACTAAAAAAAACATAGTTAAAGCAGCAATTTATTCTTTGACAACAGGAAACAGCTGATAAAAGAAAAACCCTTTTGTTTTGGGTTTACAGACCATTTCCCATGTGTTATGTTTGCTTTGGCTGTCTCTCTGGCATCCGCTGGTACAGATGAGAAAGAGGGGAAGGCAAAGGTGTTGCTCAAATCACAGGACCCCCAAATGTTGTTACTCCTGTTGTCCTCTGCATAAAGGTAGCAGGAATCCTCTGGAACCCTTTTCCTCCTCCCCAGGGCTTTTTTAAGGTGTGAAGCTACTGTCCTAGCAGAGCAGCAGAAATTCTCTGGAAACACATCACAAACTTCCTGGGAATAGACAGGCTAGGAAGTCCATAGTCTGGAGACGGAGGAAAAAAGAAAAAAAAAAAGAAAAAGAATAGCCTAAATAAACCAGTATGCAGTTGCTGCCAGGTGTAACTCTGCAATCCTTTTGTGCTTGGCTGGTGGCTTTGTCTCCTAAAGGAAGCACTCCTCCATGACTCTCACACTCATGTCACTGGCTGTCTACCCTCCATTTCCCTACCTGAAGTGTGAGCCTCCACGCATTTCGGGTTGTGCTCATCCCTGCTTTGCTGCATGGCCAGGCGAGGCCTCGCAGTCGCCCCTTCACAGCACCTCGGGTAAGAAACCTCTTGCCATGGGCTGCAGTTGCTCCTTGCCCCCAGCATTGGGCAAACAAGGCAGCCCAGTGGCTGAGGAACCTGGAGACCATCACCTCAGACAGGGCTCATGAAGGAAGGAAAGGAGGATTTCTTGTCTTTTCTTAATTATGACCAAAGAGGCTTTGAGATTGCCTTCTGTTTGGCTCTTACCTGAGGAAGAGGACTGCTGAGTGTTATGTTGGTGTTTTTGTTCTTTCTTCTCCCTGGAGAACCCTCTGGAGGTCTCAGAGATGGGAAAAAGCAAGATACTGAATCTTATCTGCCCAGAAGTCTTTACAGGCCAAAGAAGGGCTTGCAAACCCTAAGCTGGTCTGTGTCTCCTGGCTATCAAGCTGTGACCTTTACACGCAGGCAGGAACCACTAAAAGGTTCTGCTAAAACACTTACTCTCCAGGCTTTGGGGATTTTGAATATCGTGACGCCGTGATAAAGTAACTGCGACGCGTATTTAAACTTGTCTGAGATTTCCACTGTAGGCCTTAAACACAGTGCTAAATAGGGCAAACAAAAATAGCTGTTACTTTGACAAGTGCTTATTTAAAGCCTGTTTTGTCAGCATCGCTGCCCTGGTTATGACAGGGAAGTTGTCTAGAAATTGCATAATTGCCAATATTAAAGGCAAAAAAAAGCGAAGCGGCACCGCACCACCGGGTGATGGAGCGGGTCATGTCTGCCGTGGCTGCTGCAGACTCTGTGACCAAGGCTGTGGCAAACTCCCTTGGGAAAATGCCATGCTCCTGCTGCTCCTGCTGCTGCTCCTCATCTTCTCCCAGCCCGGGAGGGTGCTCAGCTCTGGGCACTCGGGTTTTGCTGTGCCGGGGGAGGCGATGAGGACACTGTTTTCTCGCCTGCTGCTGAGAGAAGACAGAGTTGCC
Organism: Tringa tobata; assembly: GCA_033628505.1. NCBI lineage: Eukaryota > Metazoa > Chordata > Aves > Charadriiformes > Scolopacidae > Tringa > Tringa tobata. The sequence goes on from JAHREE010000179.1 coordinate 2,502,338, forward strand.
GCCTCTGCTGCTTGTCCTCCAGGTGCCCGCCACTCACCACCAGGCTCTTAATGGACTTTGGGATAATAGGAGTGGGGACCAGAGAGCCAGGGGAGAAATAGTCCAGAAACATGAGGAGATCCTTTTATGCACATGGTGAAATCTGTAGCAGGTTCAGCGCCTGAGCTTCTGTGGAATAAAAGAAGGCGTTCAGTGCTCTTTCCCTCCTCTTGCTTTGCCTTTTCTCATCGTAGAAAGGAGGTGAGGCAAGACAACCGGCTCAGAGATGGTTTTTTAATGGTTTGATTTGATGGAATTTGTGTTACTTGTGTGTCACTCATTTTCTTCCTGGTCTCCAGGGGTGCGTTCAGATGGTTTGTGCTCCTATTTTCTATCAGCTCAGCAGGCCACTCGAAGGGCCTACCCACGTGGTTGGTTTTTCAGCCAAAGCATAGAAGGAAGCGTTGCAGCAAGCTCCACTCCACCTTTCTCCCCATCTCCTTCCCACCCAAGGTTTACTGCAGGCACCAGTTCTACCCACCAACACTTGTTATATGTGTCATACTCATCTGGATGCAAGCTCGTCATCGATCTGCTCTGCACTTTAGTCTAGCTCATTTTCTTTCAGGAAAAAACCATCGGGAAACTAAGCAGGGAGCTCTGGCCTGCTGGTGAAGATCCCCTCTTGCAGAACTGCTCACCTGGTGTCTCATCTGGGAAAAAGCAGCAGCAGGGTCAGGAGCCTCTGGATGCTGAGGCAGGCCCACTGGAAGTGACAGATTCGCATTTAGGACCCACCGGTGAAAAACCTGCTGTAGGTGACTTGGTCAGCATCACACACAGATGCAGTGGCAGCAGCAGATATGCTATCTGGTAGTCAAATTCCTAAGGCACCATGTAATCTTCTCCCTTCTTGTAACCTGCTGCCTCATGGGGCTGCGTGCTAAAGGAGGACTCGGGGTGAGGACCCTACAGCCAAGGGCTTTCTTCATAATACAGTCTTCATTAATTTTAACAGCGGAATCATCCTGTGCACTACATGAGGATGGGGACTTAGGGAAAATATTAGCATCGTCATTTAATTAAAAATGGATCATAATAATAAAATCTGCACAAAGGGACTGGCATGGGATTACAAAGAGAACCTTAATTGTGGAATTCTTCCTATTTGACTTTGTGTCTTTGATTTTTCCATCTCAACACAATCTTTTTAACAGCTTTGGCATGCAATTTCCTGTTTTGAAAAAGAAAATTAGGGGAGACTGAAGTGCTATCATTCAGCTTCACACTGACACCTGTATGTGTCACCAGCAGAGCTGGAATCTCTTCTATCCGAGACTCTTCTCACTTGACCTAAAGGATTAACTGACAGCAATGATGGGTTGCTCCCTACCCTGCTCACTGCCGGCCAAATATGACAGGAGGCTGGTGACAATACACTCCTCTGGGGTGAGCACGTGCAAACTGCAACTTTTCAGAGCCCTAGAAATTAGGTCGATTTTCTTTGTTAATGTATTAACATCAGACTTTCAGTCCCTGCTTCAAATGAAGAGTACTGCCAGGGATTTCCAAAGATAAAATTACCAGCCTTTTTTTTTCCTCCATGGATGAAAACCCCTTTCTTTCCTTATGCCTGAAAGAGCTTAAATGCTTCAGCTGAGACTACCTATTCAAAAAAATAAAAAAAGCAAAAAGAAACAGAAACAATCAAGAAAACAACAAACCATGACTCAGAAGACATCTGAAGACAGTTTCACACCGAGCAGCCAAAGCTTGACAAAAGTTAGTCAAAGCTGAAAACAGGACCTTCTCATCCGAAACACTGGATGCCTTTAACAATCAAGAGCGCTCCTCAGTTGCTCAGTTTTCCCTTGCCAGGCAGAGGGTAATCATCCCCACTTCTTTCAGCAAAGTCTTTTAGACCCACCGGTGAAAACAAAGAAACTGCCGTCGTCACCGATCCCATCTACGGTGATTTTTAATATTATTTGGAAGAAAAGCAGGGCTTTGTTCACACACAGGATTTCCTAACAACGAACCTATATGCGACATCCTATCCGTAAGAGCAGAGTTTCCCTTTCGGGATGAGCCGACCACCACCTCGCAGTCCGGGCTCTGCCCTGCGGCCGGCGCTTCCCGGGAAGCTGAAGATGCTGGAGAACGTGCTCTGGCCCTGATGTAGTGGGCATCTATGCAGGGCTCAGCCTCTCCTGCTGCCGGCTACCTCGAGCACCCCTTCATGCCACTGTGGACAACCACGCTGGGTGCAGGCAATAGTCAACTCTGCCCCTCGGCCGGCATCCCAAATAGACACTGGTGAAGACTTAAAACACTGCCACTTGCATTTCTCTTGCAAAGAAAGCTAACAGGGGGTGCAAATAACAGAGTGGCACAAAGCACCTTGAGAGCAAATGGTCATCTGCGTGTAGGTTATTAACAAGCACGCCTATCTCTGCTTCCAACCAACAGGATTCAAATATTTTTTATTTTTGTGGCTACACAGATCCCTGGCTTTCTTTATCACAACTTTTAAATTCAACAAAACAGAGGAAAACTGCTCAAGTTCAAACTTCTTGACATTGTTGTCAGTTTATTTCCATGAAGCTGGACGCTGAATGTTATGAAACAGCTCAGGAATGCTGGACGTAAAGGGAGATTTCCTTTTTCTCCCCTTCAGCTGAAATATCTTTTGGCAATAAATCCCCGCCGGAAATGTGCTTTCCCTGATTCCCCGGCTTAATTAGCTCAAACAATGTAAGATATGTAACACTGACCACCATGGGAAACCCGATAACAAAGAGCAGTGATACAATGCAAGCCTTTCAAACAGAGGCAGCCAGTACCCTGCTAAGACAAAAGTGGATTCAGTGCGGTGTCAAACCTTTTCTTTCTTTGCTGCTGCAGGAGACTCTAGCACTCTACGGCGAGGCAAGTTAAACTCTGCCGTGATTTTCCCCGGTAATGATCTAAAATTGCCAATTCCTCTGCAGCATGCAGGTCACACGTTAGTATTTTTGCCGAGGAAGAGGCAGCGACTAGTGCCGCAGCTCCTCAGCACTCCAATGCATCCCCTCCTATTGCCATAGGGAAGATTACGAGAAAATCGACCCCAAAAACTGGCTGTTCATGCGGGAACCAGCAGCACTCCTGGTTGGCGAGACTGCCTGCCCTCACGTGCTCCTTCCTGAGAGAGCCGAGGCTGCAGTTTCCTCAGGATTTCTTTCCTGGGCTGTATCCCAAGCAGCCCTACCCCCCTGCCCTCCCCGAGCACTCCATCCCACCCCTCCATCCTCCCGCGGCGAAGTTGGTGCAGACGGAGGGTGAGCAAGAAGGATGTGCTGACTTGGGTTGTGAATATCCTTTTTTCTTCTTGCCTGTCCTTGTTGTGTCACTGCTCACGGGGCAAGTTCCCCAGTGCTACCCCCTGCTCGGCGCCGGGAGCTGTGAAGCTGGAGGAAGGGTGGAGGAGCAGGAGCAGGAGCCATGAATGGGGAAGGACAGTGGTGCTGCAAGACCCAGTAACATCACTGGTGGTAGCAGCAGCAAGAAATACCTGCAGACAAGCAGAATTGGGACCCTACTTAGGTCAGGACAAAATTAATGTACAAGGTCTGGGTTAGTGTCCACAGTGTGGACAGTCCCAGCGTACATTAAAGCTGCTCTCCCCTGACATTGTTAAAGATGCCAGAGGAGAAAAGATGCAATAGGTTTTTGCCTGTTTTTCCGGTTTTAGTTTATAATTTTTAAGTTTAGACATATATATGGATTTATATTTTTTTTATTTTACTTGCATTAGAAGCTTGAGTCTTATCACTTCTGTTCCCCAAAATACCCTGTGGACAACAGAGAACTGGCAGGATTGTAATGTCACAGGGGCACAGGTAGGGAAGTGCAAGTAAACACAGTCAGGAACAGGAATCTCTTAGTCAGAGCATTTATGGTTTGCTGCTCCTTTTGGTTTTGTCATTGCCTGTGTAACTCAAATGCCTTGCAGGAGAACGGCGAAACAACTTTGGCCAGGTCCACCCGGGAGAGCTCTGTTGACTCAGCAACGTCCACCAGGGACATGAAACCAGTCGGAGAACTGACCTCTGTCTGTGCCTGGTGTGCTGGGGCCAGACACGCCAGCAGGGCTGTGCTTTACTGGCTCAACTCGTTTCACTGGCACATGGGTCCAGAAGCACACGTCTGCTGAAAGCATATGTCCTACCAGCGCAGCCCTTCCTCTCTACAAAGCTCTAAATCCAGCAGAATTCCTCCAGGAGGGCTTCTAGACAAAGCAGAGAAACAGCAAATCCAACCAGTTCAGGGTCTAATGACTCGCGTGTTCCTAATATAATATCAAATAGAGTTAAGAAAGCCCAACAGCTGTCTCTTGGGCTTCCTTGCTTGTTGTGAAGAACCAAAGGTCACAGGCTCACTTTTCTTGTGTGGTTTGCCTTTGAAGCCCGGGTGTCATCAGTGCACCACAGGACCCCACACAGAAGGTCCCGTTTGATCCGAGTCCGTAGGTGGCTGGCTCTTTTTGGCATCTCTGGTTATCACCTCTGTATTACAAGGCCAATTGCCATCTGACTGATCTGTTAAACAAATGAGATTCATCCCTCTGGCTCTGCTAAAACTCGAGCGTAACCCTCAGTTGGACAAAGCACAGACACTCCATCTTTATTTATATTAATGTAATTATAGATAGGCCAATATTGAAATGACCAACTTGCACTGTAGGCAGAATAAACAAATGCTTCTTTGGTGTTCAGTGCATCATGGGTTTTTTTAATTATAGCCTGCACACTAATTCTAGACCATACCTAGAAAATGTGGAAGTCCTAGGTCTCAGAGACAGTAAATGCTGCTCATTTTCCAATATATCAAACTGAGACAATCTACAGAGTATGAAATTATTTTATACTCCAGGTATGAAAGTATTTCATTCACCAGGTATGACATCTCAGTCTCACAAAAGTCATTGGCAAAATTGCCACAAGCTTCAGTAGAGACAGCAAGTTCAGTCTGGGAGGGTGTGTGTGTGTGCAGTGAACAAATGTAAGAAGCCTAAGGAAAGAAAAAGAAGTATCGGGAACATAAAGGAGATTACAAAATCTACCGTTTCTGTCACGAGCAGGCAGCCACACATGTCCCGCATCTGGTTCTCTAAATTAGTCCCATACATGGCTGCAGCATCACTTATAAAAAGATCCCAATTCATGAGGTCTAATAGAGCTGTTATTAAATTCTGTTTACTAGGTACAGCTGTGCTTAATTTCTGCCTATATAGTCCTTGGTTTCAGCAGAGATTTTGAAGATGTTCCTATTAACCCTGCAATTCTGGTAACAAAAGCATGCATGAGAAAACAAATATGCAGAGCTCCTTCTTCACCTACTTTTCCAGCCAGGCAACCGACTAAGCTGCCAGTAGAATAACACCAAACCCCCCGGTTTTATGCAGAAGAGCTGGTGTGAACATTTTCTTTGGTTTGCCTCCAGAGGGGATAACACTCTTCTTGGGATTTGGGTCTGATTGTTCGCTGTTTTCTCAAAAAGAGCTCCCCCAGGGCTCTGGCAGAGTTTGGTTTGTAACTTCTGAGTCTCTGCATCTGGAGATCTGCCAAACCTCTGCCTTTGGGTGATACACGCTCCCATTTAATGGGAATCTACCGCCCCCACCCCACACATGCACAGGGTTTCAGGCAGGAGATGCCACTTTTGGGGGGAAAATTACTGCTCCGCGGGCACACCACAGTTGCCTATGAGCAGTCACACATCTGTGGGAGGCATCAGATCCATGGGGCACACAGCAGGCGATTGGACGCCTCTTGCACAGCAAAACTTCTGCATCCTGTTGCTCACATATGGGGTGGCCCCGTACCCCAAGTTCAGTGAGTTCATCTGGGCCTGGCGTGCCTGGAGCTGGTGAAACAGCTCACCCTCCAAATCACTGCACAGCACTCTGTCATTGTCACCAGGCTCCCCGTGTACTTGGCATGATGACTCAATTAAACCAAGATTTTCAGTCTGTTGCCTGGTGTTTCATTGGCTCAAGTTCACTTAAACAGACGTCTCCAGAAGGTCAGCTCCACAAGGCAATGGAACACAAGCCAGAAAAAATGTGTGCTTGCTTTGTGCACTTTTGCACAGGGCAACTTCACCCCTGCCCGATTCAGGTGGTTGCAAAAAAATGGAGAAATATCAAGGAGGACTTCGGATACTTGTAGAGCTTATGATAAAAAAAAAATGCAAGAAATAGGTTCCTAAACTAAGAAACATATATCAGTATTTAGCCACTAAATTACATGATGTGATTTTGCATTCAGAGGAATTCCAGTTGTTTTCTTCTTGAATTTTGCAGTTGGCTAAAGGAAGACAAACTCATGGAAACATTTTAACTGACTTGTGTTATTGCAGAAACTAGGATTTTTCAGTACTTACAATCTTAAATGTATAGAGAATAGTCAAAATGAAGATCTGTTAGAGACTTACAAATAGTCTTTCTGGAGATACACACGCTTTTCTTCTCCTGGTATACTTCTGATCTTTATTTACCATGCCGCCAGAAAAAAAAACAAAAACAAAACCAAAAACATTTGGTTTGCTGGAAAAGTGCAGACAGCTCTAAACTTACTCAGTAACTGCTTCTCTGGTTACAGCACCGGTGCCAAAGGCAGCAGAGATTGGTGAAGCTGAGGAAGAAGGCCTCTTTAAAACCAAAGCGCCCACCTGAAATTCTTGTATTCTCTCTCACTCATCCCGAAGTGAAACCCTTCACGTGAGCTACAGCTGTGGATATAAAATAGCTTGGCCTCCTCTCCACGTGCAGAAAGCTTTATCCTGTCCCTATAAGATTATGGTCTATCTCTAGGTAATTGCTGAGCCCTAACTCAAGAGATGGCAGAACAGGACTGCCACAACATCAAGGAACAGGCTCCACTGACATCCCAGGGAGTCAGTCCAAAGTCTCTGAGCTGAACACCTCAATCTTTCCAAACATCAGGGATATAAATTGTGACTCATGTCTGTGCTATATATACATAGATACACTATTTTCTGTTACTTCTAGCTTCCATGCTTCTAGCTTTTAATAATTAAGTCACTCTTCCAGTCTGAAGGGAAATTGATTGTCACAGAAATTATTTTTAATGCATTCATTTTGTATGTACCCATCTCCAGGTAACTCCAGGACTCAATTCACCTTGCCAACCATCGTATTTTCAAAATTAAGTCTTTTCTCATGAACACTGGATAAGGACAAAATCAATCTGCCTCGCACCACACTATGTGACTAAAACTGAGGCTGTAGGATGATGCCAAACCACACATTTGTGGAAACACTTAAGCATTTTCTTAGCTCCTTTGGACTGTCTTGAAATTTGAACATGTGCTTAAAAATATTGGCAGATCACAAAGCCCCTCACCGACATGTTTTAACTGATGAACCAGATCTTGGTCTCCATTTTGTCAGCATTTTGAGCAACTCACGGTCCAAAGATACTGATGAGAAAAAATGAAGAATACAGTTGATCAGATAAAGGGCCCCCTGCGAGCAAGATGTTAAACCCCAATGACATCTCAGCATGGACTGAAAGGTGGACCTGTGCAAGCTCCACTTCCCCAGATTAGATTTGAAACCACTGCAGAGTCACTGCCTTATGGCATTGTACTGATGTCAGCAGACAGCAACTTTAAATAAATGTAGGGCCCTTATTCACATTCATTGAGTAAACGTTGTTATTGCCTCCCAGCTGTTTGTTACCACCCGTCTGCTGGGCTACAATCTCTGGACAACAAAGTCAACAGGAGAGAACTGGTGTCTGAGCCTCAGCCATTGTAATTTAGGCACGGTACAGTCTAGCACCTGAGCATGAACCCTCCCTTCTCAGTGGCTTGAACTAAATACACAATGAGGTACAAACTGGAGTGGCTGAGAGGTAGGTACGTACTCCCCACTATTATTTCTGTCCCAGAGGGGTAATTGTCTAATGCCAAAGTCCCCTGCTCATGCAGGGGAACAAAATACGCGTGAAAGGCAAATGAAAATGTTCACAAGATTTTACACCCAGCCAGTGCCACTCAACGATAAATAAACGTGAGTGTGATGTGGGGTCTACAGCAGCACTCGGCGTGCAGCGTCCCACTCCTCCTGGCTGGGTACCCAGCCCAGCCCAGGCTGGTGGCCTAAGCTCCCACGGGCTCCAGCAGAGCTCTGGTATGAGCCACAGCACCAACTGCTGAAGGCACAGCCAGACCTGCACCAGCCATGGAGACTGCACCCAGAGGCTGCTGTCCCTCTTCTGCAAGGTCCCACCACCCACCATGGTTACACCCAAAATTGCTCCAGCTCAGAGGTGTCAGTTCCCTTCCTCTATCAGAGCTCATGTGCTCCCATCCACAATGTCCACAGTAGCACTCCCTTGTGTGACAAGGGACAAGGGACAAACAAAACCAAGTTTGCTCTTCAAGCAGACTTTTGCCAACTGCTTTAAAAAATGCAAAGTCAGGCCAAGTGCTCCATGCTTTTGGATGCTGCCATGCCTTTTGGAGCCATTACTACAGAGCAGCATAGAGCAATTTCATTATGGAACTCACATTTGAATTTTAAATGTTATTTCCATTTCCCCAGTCAAGCTTGGATTTTTATTTCATTATTACAGTTTCATTATTGCAATATATTTTTTTATTATTGCTGCTAATTATTAGTTAGCTCTATTGGTTATTAGGTTCATCACTGCTTGGAAACTTCCACTTTAGACCTAGTCTGCATAAATATCAAAAGATTTGGATACTTTTCCAAAAGTTTTGAATATGCAAAACTGCCTATATTCCTGGAAAGGAATGGAAGTTAGCATATGAAAGAGGAAGAATCAGACAAAGTAGGGCAAATTAAAGGACAGACTCTAGTACCTCCCATCTCTGGGAGAGTTCCCTTAAAACTGAGACACAGTGTGTTTCTGCATACCTTGTGTTAATTTAAAGTGTTTGTGTTGTATCATTACGCTTTATTATCAGGCTTCCTGTAATGGTCAGTGTTACATATCTCAAGCCATGTGAGCTAATTAAGTCAGGAACTGCAATTTTTGGAGTGATATAACAGCTAATTCCCACAATAGCATTCCCATAGTATTTCATCATCTTAGGCTCTGGCTGTACTTACAGAAAAAGAAAAGTAAATTAATTTTTGAAACTTGGTCTAGTTTAAGTCTTCACCCAGACATGTGTGCAAGGCCTCCTCTATAGAACGAACTGAGAGGGAGGAAGCCTTTGTTGGGAATTTGAGAATAAAATACCTGTTGATGGTCAACTCTTCTCAGCCCAGTCTCATTTTTCTCTCCAGGGAAGAAAGCTAACTAACATTGTTGAAAGTGCTGTAGACAATGGCCAAGTGTGTGTCCCTCCATGGCCGATGACTGCGCAGGTGCCTCCATCCCCTCCATGGTGATCCCCAGCACAGTTGCACAGGGCACCCACCCAGGGCACCCAGATCAAGGGAGCAGCTCTCCTCTTACCACCCCACTGGGGCTTGGGTTGGACTTGAGCTGGGTTCAGTCATGCCATGGTCACACCAGGTCCAACCAAACACAATGCTGTCACGGTAGACTGCACCCCAGCAGAGCTGGCTGAGGATGTGGGGATGCCCTATGAAACACTCAAGATGCTTGTGGCAAAGAAAACTAAGTCTGAGGGCATCCAAACATGTTTGGCCTTGAGTTTGTGTGAGGTTGTGGGCATGAGACGAGCCGGATCAATGAAGAAAGTAGATCTGTCTTGAACAATGAAAACCCTTATAGTGAAATCGCCCTGCCTGTCTGGGGGATACTGCCTTTAGGAACAGCTGAAGAAGGAAGGGACGTGCCTCCATGTCATGGAGGCAGAGAACCGCTCTGGAGATCCCCCGTTACAGTTGTTAAAAGTTACACAAAGTTGTTTCGGGAAAATTTATGCCCAGTTCTGGCTGCTCATTATGGCTATTGAAGAACATTTGGACTTGAATCAACTTTTTGAAGAGCCACTTTTGGATGCATTCAGATTTTGCACCAGTTTTGCTTACTGTAGAAGAAAAAGGCCCATGAAAGCTGCCAATTTAAAATCATTTCATACAAAACCACACTTTTCAGTGACTAAGTCTGCACCAAAAATTTACCAAGGTCTAGCATAACCTAAGTGTAACTTTCCTTGTCAGTTCTGCATTTATTTTAGTTATTTCTGCATAGGAATGGCAAGTAATTAACAGCACTATCCACTGAAGTATAAATGTTTATTTCACAAAATGCTCAAGCAGAACTGACATCAATTGGCCATGTCAAATATCCCATAGCTTCTCTAGCTTTTTTTTTTTTTCCCCACGTTTGATTCTTAATGCTGTGGAATGCTGGGCCACGTGTGCACAGAGATTATAAACAGTCACGGTGTGGTTTTCTTGCTGATATAGAGTTAATTCAGTTGTCTCCTTCAAGTGCATTTACATCCTTCCATCTTCATATAATGCCTTTGCATAGGAACTTAGGACATGTATCAGTTTGATTACATGAGAAAAGGCAATCCAATCCAATGACTTAATCTCAAGTAGAAGAAATTTTGATGCCAGGAACATCCCTACCTTCTAAAATGGAGCTGAAACGTGAATTATTTGTGTTTCTATATATCCAGGCAAAGCAGCAAACTCTGTTCAATTTCACAAGGGCAACTTTAATGAATTTTCCCTCTAGGTACAAATGAGTGGAGAATTTTTCCCTGTGTGACAGACACTTTCTTTTCCTACAATACTTTGTAACCAACAACATCTGTGTACCTTACTTCTACTTTTGCAAGAATTGGCCAAAATAGCTTCATCCATTAGAGAATGTAAAATTCTATTTGATTCATTTTTCAGTTTACATCAGCAGTAAATTTAGTGTAAAATACATTACATATAGCATAGCCAAATATAGCATCCTGAATTGAGAATGAATTGTAATTACTAGACTACAGTTTTCTCCTAATCAATCTTACACCCGTCCTAAAGAGTACTGCCATACTTGTTTTCCTTAAGACTTAATTACTGTACACCCTGAACATGACAACTTCTACCTCTCATTTGGCTATGAATAAAGGTTTAAAGGATTTCTTTTCTGGATTATGAAGGAGAGTATTTTCAATTTCTAAACTGTAAACATTTGTGAAAATATTTGATCTGAAATAATATATTGTACATGAAGCTGTAATGAGTGAAATCCCCATTATTTCTGTTGCTGATGGCAGAGGTATGGAATATAAATTCAGACATGTTGGTAATTGTCAATTCCCTCCTTCTCATTGAAAATCAATGAAAATTAAATCCATAATTTATAATCCACATTTAGAATTGTGCTTAATAGCTGATGACATGATATGACCTATGGGGAGAAAAAAACAGAAGGAGTCTCAAGTTGAAGAAATTCAAGCCTAGACATCTAGGGAAAATAATCCAAAACCCAGTTATTCCTCAGAAGGGAAAATGAGGAAAGTAATGCTGAAAGAAGCCTGAGGGTGATAGTAGAGAGTGCATTAAATGTGACTGAGCAAAAAAAAAAAAAAAAAGAGAAAGGGAAATTTTTGGCTGCAGATTCAAAGACATCACCTCCTGGAAAAGGGAAGAAAAGGTTCCACTCCGTATGGCTTTGGTGTGACCACACTTGGAATACTAAATTCACTCCTGGGTACCTTATTAGCATCTAAAAGGGCAGGTTCAGTGGAGAGCAACAACAGTGTCTAAGGGGTTGTCTGGGCTGACTTTTAAAGAAAGATTAAAATAGTTTAGGGGTGGACTGGGGCACCTTTTATTCCCGTGGAGTAGCACTTTAATTCTTATCCCATCCTTTTCCCCTACGTTTTAACAGGCCTGCTCACAAAGCAAAATATTATGTGCAAGTGTGTAAAAGCCTGGCCTTAAAGATGTATGTATCAGCTAAGCAATGAACAGGGGAAGTTCCACCAGACACGTATGTATGTTGGAAGGGTTATTAACACCAGTGGCGGAACTTGCAACAGGGTGATATTTTTAAAGGCAAAAATGAAAGAGAAAATGAAAACTTATTGACAGGTCTGTTAGGGTATCAATTACTCTCAAGAAAGAAGTGATGCATCTCTTGATACATTTAAAACTACGCTTGCAAAGCACAGACTGTACTCAAGAGAGTAATCCTGCACTGGACAGAAGATGGACTAGATGGCTTAGTGTGTCTCCCTTATTTCTGCTTGCACTGACTTAAAAACTTTGAGACACAGGGAGTTACAAGACAACCTGGTAATAAATATGCACCACTGTCTAATGTACTATTTGGCCAAAGCCCAGATAATTCCTGAAGTACACTTCAGGGCCTCATAATGACTACAGCGCTAAATATCTTACAGTCCCACCTCTGCCTGGCTGGGGCAGTGAAACATTACACAGTATAAACAAGAAATCAGCCAGTGATTCTGAGCTGCCGTCTCTAATGATAGTGTTGGGGAGACTCTTTGGATCTGCTAGACATATTGTTTAGATCAGCCTTGTGCTGGGTTTAAGCCTACTAAATCCTCCCCGGGACTGCTGCTTTCAGAGGGATTCTCTGCCGTGCCCTCTTCAAGTCACATCTTCCCCTTTCCTCCTCACCCAGGCCCAGGGCTTCCATCAGGAGATGGACCATCACCACTTCAGTCAGGGGAAAGAGGGTTCGCATCCTCTGATGGACAGATCTGCCACCCCTTGATACTGCAGGGGCTCAGCGGTGATGGTAGGTAGTGGTCAAGCAGGACTCCCACCCTGAGCCCCCAGCCCAATCCCACCCCATCCCAGGATGCTCACCTCCTCCCCCGCCATGCCCTCCCTTCTCCAGGCTTTGTTGGCACCTTCTGCGTTTGGGCAGAATGGTTTATTTTCCCTTCATAGGTCATTAAATCTCTATTGATTTCAAGCCAATGGTTCTCCACACCGTGCAGCCTCTGTTGTAAATTACTGGTGGGGAAGGTGAGTTGGTTTGGCTCCCCACCCGCTGTACTTAGCTGCGAGTTTTTGGGTGTTCGTTTCTGCCCTTGTTGCTCTCATTGCAGTTCCTCACGCAATGACAGCAGCGGTTCTGCTTCTCTCCAGAGCCTGAGCACAGGTAATTTCCTGAGCCTGGGTTCCTGAGGAGAAACCATTTCATAATTATTCGTGCTACCTCTTCTCAGTGTAAATTTCCTAAGAAAACTCGTCTCCCAGAACCCCACCCCAGAAGAAACACATACATATTAAATTACTGCCTTCCAAAACAGACTAGGGAAAAAAAGTCATAGATCCTTTTGGTTATTTTTTAACCAATTTAAGGTAACATGATGGTGTCTCTTAGCTGTGAAATCACCTATACTGGGTAACTTTGCTTCCCTAAAAAAGAAGGTCCTCTCCATGAAATGCAATCAGCTCAGTGAGCTTTTTCTGGTTTTCCACAGCCTTTTCTGTAGCAAATATAACGTTGTCACTGCAGCCTTTCAGCCACTTGGACAGAATCAGGCCTAGCAGCCAGCATCTTTCAGGGCTGACTGAGAAGATCAGCTTTACAGAGGGATCTGAACTGAGATCTACACAAGTTTGGATGGAGTGTATATCAACCAGCCTGCAGCAATCTCACAAGAAGAGTTTCCATGCTTTCTTTTTCCTTCAGGGACATCTGCAAACATTTGTGTTTCTTGTTGCCAAACACATAGTATGAGAGGTGGTAACAACTTTCCTAGCATTCATCCTTAACTATTTCTGTCATATTTTCTCTCCCTTTCATCATCTTCCCAATATAATATATTACTATTTATTGGTAAAAAGCCAAGAAGAGACAAGGTACTTTACAAACGGCAATAAAGAAAACAGTTTTCATTAAGAATCTACATTTCTGCCTTATTCATTTTACCACTCTCCTTTCCTATACTCGTCTTATCCTCACTCACCAAACACAGTTTTCATGGTGGTAGCAAACAGTATAGAGAGAAAAAAAGAATAAGCTGGAGAAAAAGAATGAACAAAAGACAGAGAAATACCTCAGGAACTTTCTTCTGAGATATTTATTAAAGTAAAGGCCTTGGGAAGATAAACATAGTGTACGGATTCAATTCAAAAAAGTAGATCTGCCTTTCAGAGCAACCACAGTGAAACCAAAGACAGACAGGAATTTCTGAAGCAGAAAATCTGGAATCTCTGAAGATCTCTGCAGATATAGAAATACAGAGAATCAGGAGGAGATGGAATATTAAAATTTAGATTAATAGTGAAATCTTCTGAGCTTCAAGACTGAGAGCAGAAGGCAGAGGTGAGCTTCCAAGCTGGTCCGTTGACCGGGGAAGGAGGTGGGGTTGCCATTTCTCAGGCAGCAATAGATCTCTTCTTATATTGGGTATCAGGCTGTCTCATAGAGACACGGTTGCCCAGTGCAACGGACTGTTCTTGAAAAAGAGAGAGCTTTTCCCTGGAGCTCCCATGGCATCTCATCACCCCTTCAGAGAGGGCCACTGGGAATTTTCATTACCATTTGGACAGAAAGCAAAATTATGCAGACTGGACCTTAGTTTAATATTATACTAAGTTAAGCACATTGGCATCATCCTGTGTGAAGTATTACATCATCCTTTTAACTAGTAATTTTTTTAATGTATATATTTCACTAGGCAACAGACCGATAGAGTTTTTGAAGTTTTTAAAGTCATGCTAAATATTTACCAGCTTCACTATCTGAGAGCACAGTCAGCCCCACGAATGTGAGATGGGAAATGTTCATATTCACTTCAAGTGGCATTCTGTGTGTCTGTTTTACACACAGACATACACACACATATATAGGCATATACAGAAAATTACATACAGAGGCCTGCTATAGAGGGACTGTATATATATATATACATAATAAGTACTTGTCTCTCACACCCATCCTCATTGTGTGTGAGTGCCAGAAACTAGACATGACACTCCAGACTGGAATGATGCAAGGAAGAAATATATTGCATTTATGGAAATAATTCATTTTCCTTGTCTGGGAACCTCTTGAATATAAATAATATTTTCATTTATAAATTTCAAAGCGCTGTCCTAAGAATGGGTAAGAATCATTATCTTCATTTGACAGTTGGAGAAACAAAGAGCAGACTGTTTTAAGCAGCAGTCTAAGGTCACATGGAGTAAATGAAGTCAAACCTCATCTCCCGAGCCTGACTTTCCCTTGAGAGAGCATACCAGAGAGCACACCACTCACAACTTTATCAGCTGAAACTCCTCAGCGCATATGCTAATAGTATTGGCAACCCTGAGCCTTCACAGATCAGGACTGAGGTTTCAAATGATCAGTGGATTTGCTTTAAATGCATAAGATTAAAACCCCCAAATAAATACACTTGCGTTTCTTCTATTCTCCTTCTGTTATCTGAGGCTTTGGAGTACGCTAAGGTAATGGTTTCCAGGTATTTCCACCACCAAAAGATCCAAGCATCTTTCCTTCAGAAAAGGGGGAGCTCATTCCTCCTCCTCCCATTTGCCAGTGGGTTAACTCTGTGCCTTTACATCAGATACTGGTCATCTGCATCCTTCTTACTTGGTGCCAGCAGAAATTCGCAACTCTGAATGGTGGTGTTCAGTTTAAGGCTTTTTTTTCCCCCTCTTAAGACCTGTCTTTTTCAAACGTCTCCAAATTAGACAATCGCTAGGGGCACTGATAGTTGTTTTCCTTTTAAGTCAGAGGCACTATTTGCTTTTTCAGTTCCTCAGTCGTTTTATCTCTTATTATGTTGAATCATTTTGAAAGCTATATCTTCCATTTAAAAGTCATATCCCATTATCTAGGAGGGAATTTGAAAAGGTCGGTGTTAAAAGAAAACACAAGCTAAAACAACCTCAACACTCAAGCCTTCAACACTAACTAACCCATGTGATATTGAAGGTTAATTAGACTTTAAGAAAATGTGCAGGCAATACATGTGGCATGCTACTGATAAAGTGACATTGCTTATAATAAATTAAATTATAGTAGAACCTCACTGAGGCACTAATCACGGGCAAATCACTGAAAAAAATAATGTTTAGTCAGGTTGGGATCTCTTTATATTAATAAACAAAAGAATAGAATGTATTCTGGTCTGTGGCTTCAACAATTACCATTCAGTTTTATTTAGTCTTAATGTATTTGCATATATGTTGCAAAAATAACAGTTGTAGGTATATGACAATGCTGGAAATATCTGGGTGGTCTCTAAAGAGTGTGAATTAGAAGTACATTATTTAATAAACTTTCTTTACGGGGAGCACAAGACATCTCAATGGTTTCTCCTTGCTCTGCCATGTCTGTTAGCATTTAGGCTTTGGAACAGACATGGTATGTACTGGGGAGAAGCACATATGGACATTCAAAAAACTGAAATAAAGTCAAACATGTTACCCAGGTTTCATTTCTCCATCAAAGTCATAAAATGGCATGCTGGTATGCACTTGCTGGAGTGTGAAAAATAAAGTATAGGTTGTTACTGAATCTCATTTTTAACAGAAAAGATTTGAGTGTGTGCCCTGTATATTATATGGGCATGTAATATGCTACGTTAAGAAATAAATCAATCTGATCTGAGAACCCGGTTCTTGTTTTTCAGATAACTTGTTGACAGACTCTTGTAAATGCGATTGCTCAGATTTCTTCATGCTGTAACCCTTGGAAATGTTACAAACGCTTTTACAACTGTAAGCCTGAAGATGCAGCACCGCACAGGATCCATATTGCTAACACATGAATGGCCTTTAATGTCTGCAGAGCCTTCAATCAGCTCCATTATATTCCTCTCAAAGACAGACATGAAATGCATTTGACACTATCACAGCTTCATTAGCTAAAAACTTCACTGACGTTAGCCATGTGTGCTATGGCAGGCAACCCTCACCTTTAGAAGAAAAGACAGATCTCACCTATTTGGCTTTGCTTCTTTGGAGAATTCAAAAACCCAGACAGATAAAAATCCCATGTTGAAAGAAGAGGAAGGAGAAGAACTCAAAAAATAAAGAATAATTAATTTTACAAACTTTGGTTTGATAGCACTTGGATAGCACACAGTTAAAGGCCATATGAAGAAGATATACTTTCCTTAAGAACGTGCTGGGGGGCAAAAGTCGTAGATACTCCCAGATATGTGATCTCAACATGAAAACCAGTCTGCAAAATGCTAAATCGCAAGGAGCAGACAACATGGGAGTCATCACAATTTTAATTCAAGCTCTTACAGATAAGGCATTAAAATGTCTTAAACCAGACATTGTTGGCTCCCCTTTCAGTTGATCATTAAACTTAATCCGTCTGTTTGGGGTTGCAGCCCTGCCTGACTCCCTCTGAATAGCATCTGATGTCCACACCATGATTAAAACATGCTCACACAGAGATATCTGTATGGACTGTTATGCAAAATAAAAATGTATTTTCTTCCTTTGCATTCCTTCGAAACACATCCCTCTTTCAACCCAAACCTTTAAATGTGTGTCCTTGTCACCGCAAAACTGAAGAAAACACTGGAAGTTGGAGCACATCTTTTAATGGTTTCCAGGCAGCCCGTACCAGCCTGGAGCAAAGGAGGGTCTGGTAAGCTGTCTTCCATCTTCTCAACTATTCTTATCTCTAGTTCTGTTTCTAAGGTCAGTAAAAACACACAGAAGTGATTATGCAGGAACTAGCTCTGAGGGATTATGCTATTTGTCAAAGTAATAACAGCGAATTCAATATGCGTAAATCTCTTCTCCCTGAGCAGTAGAGCTGTGCTCTGGAATACCAGTGGGATATTGATAGGAGTCATTTCCTAGGCAGCTTACCTTTGGGGGGAGTTTGTGGTTGATATAATAAGAAACCCAAATTTTCTAAGAACCCACAAGTTGCAAGGGACAGTCCCACAGGCCCTTTCTGCTAACAAAACCAGCTGAGTTACTTTGCATTTTTATCAATGACCTGGAAGAAAATATAAAATCCTCGCTGATAAAATTGGCAGATGACACGGAGAGTGAGGCTGAACAAAGAAAAGAGGTCACTGGTGCAGGGCAAGCTATTAGTAAGCAAAAGCATGTTTTTTAATACACCCCGATATAAAGGTGTAAAGAAGCTGTGACTGTAGAAGGTCATTACGGAATGGGGGACTGTCCTGGAAAGCAATGCCAGCCTGGTCATGGTGAATAGCCAAGTGAACATCTGTCCCCGAGGTAATGCAGAGGCCAAAAGACCAAGTCTCTAAGACAAGGGTGGGAGAACCTTGGGATACAGGGACTGCATTTTGTATTTTGGCACTGGTTCATCCAGTGAAGGCCTAAATCCGTCTGAGAATCCTAAGTCCATCTGTGAATTCCTCATTTTGTAAAAGCAACCTGTCTATTGGGTATGACTCTACTTCTGGAGAACTGCCAGGGAGCAGAAATTGTGGGTCAATACAACACTTTGGTGGGGATCTAACTTGCATCTATGTGGGTGAGCCATACAGATGTGCCTCGTTCAGCCATGACCAGCCATGCCATGTGCCTTGGCCTTTGCCTCCTGAGATCCCCAATGGGACGTAGGGGCTGCCAGAATTTGGATTCTCAGTGAGGAGCACCAACCCATGTGCCACAGTGTCCCAAAGGCTGCCACGTGGATGTGTGGAGCCAGTTAACAAGCCCAACAGTTTTAGCCCACCACATTGCCTTGTAGCTCAGGCACAGTCTACATGCAGCCACTTTGTCCTGTCCTGGTGTCTGTGGTCCAGAAAGGTGACAATAAGCTGTAAAGCACAGCAAGTTTGGAAAATTTGCCTTATGTAGTTAAAGATTAACTATCACAGGAAAAATTAAAGACTCGATTTGGTCAGTCTGTAAGAGCAGAGCTTCATGCTGGGCTGTGTGGTACAGGCAATGGAGGTGTAACACCACCCAGAAGCTGCAAGCTGAAACTGGACAAGTTCAGACTAGACTTTAGAAGTGCTGATGGTTGACTACTAGAACCTCCCAAAGGTTTTTCTGGGTTCCCTGGGCCTTGCAATTTTTAAACTGAGATTAGGTTCCTTCTAGAAGAGGACCAGATGAGTTAAACTGCAGTGCCTCTGACCTCCTAGTCTGTAACTCCACGAAGCCCACTCTGAGCTTTCCTTTCTCTTACCCGTTCCAGAAAATTTCATTAAGTGACTGTTTTGCTGACTTTCCTTCCAAACTGAACGTTTCAGAGGACAGTCATAGGCTGTGCTGGGTGAGATGCCAAAGGAACTCACCCCCTGTGTGATACTGTATTGCCAGGGATGATAAGGACTTAAGGCAGGCTTGAATGGAGAAGTCAAGCCAGGACCCTTCTGTCATACAGACCAGGAATAAATCTGGCACTTCCCATTTGAATAAAGATTAGTCTTTTACAAATCTTGTTTGGAGGAGAGCCAGAGAGGCAAGATATAACTATCTGAGAGCCTGGATAGAATGGAAAGTGTCATTTGGGGATGGGGATCCAACAGAGGCTCACCTAATAAAATCAGCTGGGGATGGCAGTTGTACATAGGACTTTGGTTGTCAGTCTATGAAGCTATAAATAGGCTTTTGGAAAGCCTGCAAGCTCACACAGTTATTGCTTGTTATTTTAAAATGTTAATGCGGATTTCATGCTCATGAAAGACATGAGATTGCTGGCGAAGACCTGTCTAGCCACACATAGGATCAGCAAGAAATTCAGGTTCTTCCATCCCACTCAGCCTTGCCGTGGAAGAAAGATCAGGTCCTGGTAAGTTTTGGTCTTTATGAACAATTTAGCCCTCAGGGCCATCTGATGGCCTATGCCAACTCTAATGCCTGCTTTGTGGTACAGATACATGTCACCTGGAGACCAGACTGGTATCAGCCACTTTTTTTTTTTCCTTATTTTCCCCCTTATTATCTAGAAGGAAAAAAAAAAAAAAGAGAGAGAGAGGGAAAAAAAAAAGCTGTAGCACCACAAGAAAAGGAACAGAGACTGTTTAATGCTCACAAGGACATTTATGGGATCTCCCATCATGCCCTTAGTTATTGTGTCTTACTAGAACAGCTTAACATGGATATTTTGGCAAAACACGGGTCTTCAACAGTGCCATTGGATGGTGAGATCATCACTTGAGGCCTGATGGTTTCCAAAGAATTTGATTTGTGTCTTCTTGACTCCTAGCAGGCCCACCCACCATTTGCTGCCCCTTCCTTGCAGCCCGCACCTAGAGCCTAAACGGTTACATCCTGACTCTTTTCAGGTTCCAGTTCCTTCTGTGAAATTTGTTCACATTAATTCTAGATAGGAGGAAAAATCGAGTTGTTTGGGAAAATATTTTTTTAATTTTGTTTTTTACTTTGGCTTTTATCATTAGAAACCATCATAAATTGGTTTCTGGGCTAGATGAGTCAGATGGCGCTGATAATCATTAGCACTGCATAAAAAAAAAAATAAAATGAAATACTTCTTGTAAACATCTGACTTAAAAAAAAACAACAACATGACAAAACCCAAACCAAAACAGTAATCGGTTAGAAGCTGACAGAAATTATTAGCAATAAGCTCTTTCACATAGAAATAGGCTTATTACCGCGCTTTTGCAGCAGCTGGCATGAGCCTGGCGTGGTGCCAGCAAACTATGTCCTGCAAACACCATCTTTCCACCTGATGGTAGGAAAAACACCAGCGAGACAGGCGTGTGTTCTCTTCCCAATCCCGGCGTAACATACTCCTCTTAACCCCTGCAGGAGTTCCGTGCACGCACGTGTGTGTAAAGGGTACAGTGCTAAAGGGAAAAAAAAAAGAAAAAAGTCAGTTTTGCCTTTTCAGCTGGCAGAGCTGTGAGCAGGGATTGCGGACTGCTTTTAAAAGACAAGGGTGGAAGGGTATGGGGGATGTGTTTTGCTGCATCATTGAAAGGTAGTAGAGGCTACCCTGGAAGGAAAGAATAAATTAATCACAAATAGAGACCACATAAAGATCTTGGGTCAAACCGGATTTGTTAAAGGGTGTTGTGTCTGGGTTCTGTTGGTTTTTTGTTTTTTTTTTTTTAAATAAGCAGAAAATTACCCTCTGCATGATGCATGGCATAGTCTTCAGCTCCTGGGTCTGCCCACACTCGGATGTCGAAGCACGTTTGTGGTTTGCTGAGATCTAGTGTTGTTTGCTTGCTTTTTTTGGCCAGGGACTTTTCCATATGATTACACTCTAAAAGTGTGCCATAGATTACACGGTCCATAACCAGGTTACAAGGAGAGAACACGGATCTGCATTTAGGAAACTATCCTTAATCCCAATAGGAACAGCTTCAAACATTCAGCCTTCAATTTTTTTTTCATTATTGACTTGGTTAAATGTATGGGACAGATCCTGCAAACGTTAGGGATGTTCACTTTGCTGGGGGACAAAAATGCTCATAACTAAAATTAAAACTGAAGCAAAAGAACTCAAACCACTTTACAGGATTGGGCTTCAGGTACGGGAAGCACAATTTTAACAATTTGGTGTTGTAATGCAACTCCAGTGATTTTTGCATTTATTCTAAAAGGCAAAATTATGTAAGATTTTGGCAACTTTTTTTTTTTAACGGGGGTGAAAAATACTGACTATAAAGGAGGTGAATGAAATGGCCTGTGTGGCTTTATGGGTAACACAAAACAGTGTTGAAACAACGATCCCCTCACAATTGAAAACACGGACCTTTGCTGAAAAAATTCAGAAATCTTGAATGCGGTGCTGCCTGGTTAGTCCAATTTCCAGTCAATCGAAGGAAGCAAAATACAAAGGGAAAGGTCATATTGACTTAGTGTAACAATCTTAATGAATCTTGGCCCTCTGTTTTGCATTTCCAGTGGAAACATGAACTCAGTAGCTCAATCCCTTCCTCTCTGTGCTGCTTCCAGACACACGGGTAGAGGGAATAAGCTTTTGCTGGGCTCAGTCCACGAACAGCACTGTGTCTCTGTTTAAACACAGCCTGAAAAACAGCCTTTTTGTTTTTATCAACAGCATTTACTAAAAGGAGCTGTTGTTGACAAGAAAAGCCACTCATATTTGAATATGAAACATTTCCAGCACTTCAAGTGTGAGGGGAAAGGTAAACAATTAGGGAGTCAAAACCAATAAGAAAGAGAGAGTGAAGGATTTCTGGAGAGGGAATGTTCCTTTGACCCCTAAAAAGCTTTAATCCTGTGCAAAAACTGGAATATTTTTTGGCACTGCTGTAGCATAAGTGTACCAGTCATGGACCAGCACCCGGCGGTGTGAGGCCCTGCGCAAACGCAGAACAGAAAGACAAAAATTAAATCAAACGAGAGCTCAGGGATGGATGCAGACAAACAGCCGGGGGGGACACGAGGAAACAGGGTGACATTGTAATATTGGAGTCCCTTATTTCAGATAAAGAGTGAAAGGCACCACCGCAAAATTTCTTGCTATTTTTGTTTTTGTTTGTTTTTTTAAAGCTGCTGCTCCCTCTCTCAGCCCCAATCCTGCCACGATGCCCGGGTGCAATAAGCCAGCCTGGTAATAACCCCCCAGCAGCACTGGCAGCCGAGGACGGAAGCCTAGCGAAAGACAAATGGTTAAAGTTTACTAAGTAGGTACAAACCACCAAAAAACAGGTCTTAAAATGGGAAGTGTCGGGCAAGCCCTTAATAACAGGTAATACTACCAACCCCACCTATAATTACTGCGCTCCTCTCCCCACCCTCTCAATGTCATTCGTTTCCATCAATTGCAGGTTTTTCACAGCACCGGCGGTGCCCTGGCAATGTCTGAGCACTGCTTCCCAAAAACAGGGGGAAGTTTTTTAGCTGAGCTTCCGAGGACCTGCTATGATACACGTGTTAAATAATACCAGCACAAATAATAGCAATAGCAACAAAACGGGAGGTTCAGCTCTGCCCACACCTAGCTACGCCGATGCTATCATATCCCCAACCTTGAAAGACTGTGTGTAGGGGGAATAATGTATTGAAAGGAATACATTTACTGTACATCACATAGTCCCCATTAGGAGATTTTTATGATCACATTACTACGTGCTTTGTCTTCAAACAGAGACTTCGCTGGCTTTTCCACCCATAAGCAAGAAAAAAAATACTTGCTACACTCATTATTACTCTCTTGGTTCAGATTTTCTCTCTGATGTACAGCTGCTTCCTTTTGGTTCTCAATTCCAACAAAACGTATTATTGTCACCCTTTCTGTAAACATTTCCTTATAATCCTGAAACTAAATGACAGTCAAGGATATTACTGAGACTGGTACGTACTTAGAAATGTTTTAGATGTGTAGAGATGGTTGAATATTTTTGTTTAGCCATTATTTTACACAGTTAGTACCATTTGGGTTAGAGGATTTTTAAAAATTATATCAGTGCTTACTAACCAGCATCATATGCTCTTTTTCAGACTGTATGGTCTGACTATATAGGGGGCTCAATGACTGTACAAATCATTAGGAAACCTCTACACTTGCTGATTTGATACGGGGTGCACAAGAAAGAATGAAAAATAGTAAACGTATGTGATGAAATTTCAAATAACTAATGGCTTGTGAAACAAATTAGGGAAGATTTTGAGAGACTCTGTGCTTCAGTGAACAAGCTCCAGTGTACTTGTAATAATATAACTCACAAATCACAGTAAATCAAGTGTGGTGCTTTGATTTGTGAAAATATGCAAAAATATCCTTTTAATTACCTGATCAGCTCTATACCCAGCCCTCACACTAGCAAAAGGCCACCATCCGAAAGGGTTAAGTATTGACTGACAAGAGGATGAAAGGAAAAGCAGCAGAATGTAGGTGTATAAAAGTCTTGAGGGACATTCCTAAAAGTCAGTATCAGTTTTTACACTTCTCGCACAGGACCAGATATGAATTTCAAATAATAAATAGATTTGGATGATCTGTACTTTTAAAAAACGTGAAACTCATATTTAACTGTGTCCATGCCAGAAGCTTCTCTTCTTTTTTTCTTGCTCACGTCTCCATACACCTGAAAATTCACACCAAAAAAAATTATTTTTACTCTTCCTCACCCATTTTCACCTATTTAGAAAAGCACCCCCTCTCCCATCTCTGACCCTGCGGTTTGCACGGTCGGTCACTGAGTCACGCAGCCTAGGAGTTTACAAAACAACTCACACGGCTGAAACTTGCTGGTCACCCAGGAGGGACAGTGTGCCAGAAACAAACGGGTTTGCAAGCAAATAAAACCCCAGGTGCTGGCTATTTCCATCCCAAATGCTGCGGGTGAATGCAAGGGGCTAGCAAGTTACAGGGATGGGCCGTGTCCCCCTGCTCCCCAACCCGGCTACAGCAGAGCCAAGGGACAGATTTCTGCCCTGGGCTACAGGACCCAAGGTGGTGGCGGTGGCAGGATGGGAGGCTTGCAGGGTGAGGGGGCGACCAGAAAAGGCCCCTGGCAATCAGTGCTCCAGTCTCCTTTTTTTAGGGGCAGGATGTTTTGGGAAGGGAGAGTTTGCTGGCAACCTGATCCTCCTTCCGGTTGCGGAGATCTTCAAAGGAGAGGGTGCTGGCAGCTGGTGTCCCCCCTTCTCCTCTTGGGTTTTTTTGCCCGTTCACAGGGCAGATCCCTCCCCCGAAAGACCTCCTGATCAGATCAGCTCCTTCTTCCTTCCGCAGCTCACGCTCAGCCCTATTCAAGTCCCTCTGTACCATGCACCACATGGGGAGGCCTCACCACGTTGTTGGCGTGGGAGAGCGGCTCCACCGTGCAGTGGCATTAACCAGCTTCAAAAAAAAAAAAAAAAAAAAAATAATTTGAGAAGTTGCGTGGCTTCTAAATGGGAGGAGGAACATGATGGTTGAGAAAGGCAATGGCAAACACAGCAACATTGAGGGGGCAAAGGAAGAAGTTCGTGAGAAGGAAATAGCTGCCAACCCAGCCCTTTCAACTAGGGCTTCCTCAGAAACCATAGTAGCTTCATCTCTGCCCCACAGGATTTCACGTGCAGCAGGGCCCTGCACAGGGATAAGTAAACTTGGTGGCAAAGTTGGCAGAACCCTTTCCCCATTTCTGCTTCTAGAGATTTGAGCACCCAGAATAAAGACCAAAGATATTTTGCGAGCCATCCCTCTGTGCTGAAGGGAATCCAGGGCAAGGTAGGAGGCCCAACTTGTCCAGCCCTATCGAGGGGCAAAAGGAGAGCTCAGAAATAGTGAACACCTGTCCCAGCCCAAGAACCTCCAGCCATACAACACCCGTGCCCTGAGATGTGGTCCAGCCCTCTCTCCGGACTGGCGAGTGGGATGGCTGGAGATGGGCTGCAAGGGACCCCATCCCAGACACGGAGCAGTGTCTCCATGTGCTGCCCCCCAACCTCTTTGCCTCCAGCCCCATGGACACGGCCCCACGACAAATAGTTCCCGGTGATGCTGCTGTAACTGGCAATATCTCTTGGAATGGTTTCAGTCAAACCACACTTCCCTGGCAGCGGGTGCACGCGAGGAGAAAGGTGGGTGGGAGGAAAAAGGCAGAGCCAGCGCAGCAGCAAATATTGACACAAAACAATAACAAAACATTATTGTAAAACCCACACAGCTCAGAGTCACACGGGTGACTCTGTGGATGAGCACAGCCCAGGAAAGTGCTTCAGATTCATGTGTTCACGTTCACATTTCCAGTGCTGAATAACACGCTTGCAGAAACAGAACCTGTGTTAAGTGCAGGTTGCAGAAACTGGGACGAGGCAAATAATAATAAAAAAAAAAAAGGTCATTTATAATTATACAGAAGGGCAGATATTACCAGATACAGCGAAGCACTAACACAATCACTCAGTTTGGGTTTTTTTTTTTTCTTGCTTGGTTGGGTTTTCCTTAAATGTGTGTAGTCCCACTGGGCTTCCTTAACGCTCCACAAGTGCTTTCTGGATTGAGTGCTCAGCACCTGGCAGGATTAGACCCAGCCGCAACATTCACCATAAAGCTAAATCTTGAGTCACATTAGCCCACAGGAAAAAAAACCAACCAAACCAACAGTCTCTGTTGTGTTGCGGTCACACACACAGCAATAAAAAGTCGCCAGTCACCCTACTTGCATTGTACAGGTCGTCTTACACTTAACTATCAGCTTTTCTCCAGAGCAGGCTGTCTGAGCTCCTCTTCTTCCTTTTTCTTCTTTGGTGAGGAAAGACTGTTTTATAATGGAAAAATAAACAGCTTGTTGTATCTACTCCCCCCCCACCACCACCCCTTAAATTAATCAGGTGGTATAATACCTCCAAAAGCATTTGCATATGTTTCCTTACAGAAGTCACCCACGAGTCCCACCATATAATGCTTTGCTCTCCAGCATGTGCATTTCTCCTGTGTAGGGCCAGGCCAGTCACAGCTTCTCTACCAGTTTTCCAGAGGGATGCCAAACATTTTGCTTGGCAGACGACAACTTTCCAAAAGCACCTGCTAGCAGGAGCAAGGGGCACTATGGAGTACTCCACTCGCTGCCTAAATAATCTGAAAACCTGCTCCTCGGTCTTGCTCGGGCTCTCCAGTTTTGATTTGGATTTTCCTATGGTGTGATGCGGTCCTGATAACCTGAGCCAGGCAGGAGCTCGGGTGCTTCAGCAGCAGGAACCGGTTAGATGGAGGAACAAGTTGATCCAACCCATCAACAAACGTTGATCCAATTCCCCTACTGGAATCACCTGCCAGCAAAATATGGACACCCTCTGAAAGGACGAATAGCACCCTGCCTCTTGAGAGCACAGCACTGAAATACTTGCACCCCACGTTTCTTTAGGGACGGAGCTTAAAGCATCACTCATTTGGAGCATCAGCTTTACTTCAGGAGAAAGGAGGCGCCGGGCGGTGGAAATACCCGCACAGAAGTTTGCGAAAGCACATTTTCACCTCGTGCTTCGTATGCAGAAATGCTACACTGTTTACTCACTTGGATGACGACTGGGAGACACATTACCATCAACTATTATGGAGATGAATGCCCTCAAATTTAGGAATTCACGTCCCAGCTGTTACTCTGAGAAAATAGCTACGGACATAGATGGAAGCCGAGCGTAACAAACAACTTAAAAATCAGGCCTGTGGGGCAGACGTGAAGGAGCCGCAGAAACAAAACGAGAGATTGGTAAAAAAGCCACCTTATAAACCAACCCGTTCTCGTCAGCACGGCGTGTACGCCTTCGCCTAATTGATTATGGCTTTCCTTCTTCTGGTAAGAGGGATTTGAGACATGCAAATTCTAGTTTAGGGACGAGTTGTGCAAGGCCGGGCTCGCCGATGAGTAATCCCATTGACCTCCCCGGGCCGGCTCACGCGAGCGCGGGCCGAGGGCCGCTCCGCTCGGGGAGGAGGGTTGCACAAGCGGTGGGGTTTGTTCCACCGCACCTCTCTGCCCGCAACACCCTCCCGGGCACCACCACCACCGCCCTGCTTCAGCACAAGCCTTCCGTCCAGCCTCTCCGGTGGCTGGGAAGCCAAAACAGGGAGGAAATGGGTCCTGGGCGAGGAATTAGATCGATTAGTTCTCTTAGGATACACACCACACCTTTTTTTTTTTTTTTTTTTTAAAGAACGTTTCAAGGTTACTCCGTGAGAATAATCAATCTTTTAAAACACACAAGTTCTCTAATTACATTTGCAAAGAGGGAAAGAAAAAAAAACAAAACCAAACAAACCCCCCAAAACCCCCCTGTGTGCACTGTGGCAACGAAAAAGCTAGTAAAGACGGCACAACCGAGCCCTTAATTTTGCCTTTTCACCAGGTTTTAGACAGATAGGTCTATAAGCAATAAAAAATGAAAAAAAAAAAAAAAAAAACAGAGAGAGAAAGACAAAAAGCACATGGTTAATTTTTACATTATGGTGCCCAAATGAAAAGGGATCACTTGGCTTCATTTAACTTCCCGTCTTCGTAGTCTGAAGAATGCTGCAACGTGCTACTGCTGCATGCCTGTAAGGAAACTAGTAACTGCCTTCCATAAACACTGTGTTTACCAGAAAGAAACCAGTAAAAATCCCTGCTTAGTTCACTGCACCTTATCCAAGCCAAATTGCAAAGAGATTTTTTTTTTTTTTTCTCTGCAATGAAGTAAATGGAAGTGCCAACGTATACAAATATGCATCTGTTACTAATGAGATGTTTACAGCCCCTGCCTTGCCAATTGCACATATGTAATACCTCCCTGGTAGTTACCTATAGAGCGCTGTTTAAGAGACAATAGGTGCAAATTAATGTATAAACAGACATTATCTCTTCAAGCCTGGACATGACTTGAAGCCTCTTTAAATATTTTTAAATGCCACAGCTTTCTACGTAGGTTTCTAAATCTTTTCTTCCACTCTTTGCTGACGGTGAAAATGTTCAGGGGACAGGACAAGATATTTCTAATAGCAGGACATTTCACTCCGCACTTTGTTTTAGCATGTGGGGGGAATAATAATTGTATTCAGACTTGAAATGGCTTGGGTTACGCAGTTCAGAGCACAAGCACCTGCAGCAAATTAATTTGTTGTAGCACATTTATTATCTCATAGCTTCTATTTAGACTGCAGCTGTTGCTATTATGTTAATAATGTTTTTTATCACCACTGTATACAACAGGTTATGGTAATACAGAAATTTTGGGGCGTGGGGTGTTGGTTTGGGTTTTTTGTTTTATTTTATTTTATTTCTCAGAAAGAAAAAGATGGGGAGAATATAACACATAAGCATTGATCAGGCGTTTAGCCTTCTGTTTATTAGCTGATTTGAAAGAGAATGGGCAAGAGAAATTAGAAAAGAGTAACAATAGACAAAGATGGCGCGTGCAGAATTTGTGAAAGCAAAAAAGAAGAAGAAGAGGTGGAAAAAAAGAAAGAAAGAAAGAAAGAAACACCGAACACCGCAGTGCTGGGGTGGTGAGTGTTCGGGTGGGGGCGGGGAAAATGCTGCAGTTTTCGTGAAATAATAAGGTGGAAAAAAAGGCATACAAAGAGTAGGTTTTTCATTGTCTGTAAAATATAAACACAGATGAATTCTGTCTTTGGTTTGTTCATGCTTTTCACTCTGCACAGCAGGGATGTTCTTAAGAAGTTGCCCTCTGCGAAATTTCACTAAATGGAAACCGTGGACCCTGCATGATGCGATTATAATCACACCAGCCATTCTCTTTACATAATTTTTTGTTTAAAATCCAGTAATGCTTCTTGTTTTTAAAACATATATCTATATCTATACATGCATCTAAAACGGTGCTGGTTTACGTCCCCCCAGCAAAGTGCAAGCTGAAGCTGTAACTGGCTGTATCCCATCGCAAATCTCCATGGACTCAAAAACAATATGAAAATTTTTAGCTGACAAGAACATGTCTGCTGCCTGCAGTCACTGCAATAGCTCACCATGTTGCCTACTAACCAAAAGATCAAAAATTATCGATTTCATGGCGCTGCGTGCTTGGGATAGAAAAGCTACTTTAAAATTTGCATTATTTAAGAAATGAATTAAGAGAAAAGACCCATGTTTTAGAGCACTTTGGAACGTAAAAGTGGCTTTATGTTTTAATCTTATCAATGATTTACTATAATTCTATTATTTTTAGCAGCTGGGGTCTGGAAATGATTTTTTTTTTGCCGATGAATTTAGGATTTTGCCGCAGTATACATCTGCAGTCCCAGAATCCTCTGGTAAGATAATCCCTCCTGCGATGGGGAAACGCCTTTAACCTTTTCGTGAATGAAAAATACGCAACCATTTTGAAATAAAAAAGGGGGGAAAGGATGATGATTTCTAAGAGCTGGGATGAAATTTGCTGTGAATTGAAAGAAAGAACGAGGAAAGGAAAACACACGGTGACCGCCTTGCGGCGTTGGGAGTTTCTAGCCGTTGTCTCCATCGCTCCCACCCTTCCCTCAATGGTGTCCGTGAAAACGCCTGGAGTATGGCGTTACCCACATTTCATGCGGGAGAGAAATCCAGAACCAAGACGTTCAGAAAGACAGTGTTTTCCTCTGCCATTAACGACAGAAATGCTCCAACTGCTACCTCCCTGCTGCAGGCTTTGGGGAAAATTTTGATTACCGGGCGCTGAAATTCATTTGGCCAACGGATTCTTAAGATGCCCGGGCTGCGTTTCGGGGAGCCAAGCCTCTAGATAACGGGGGGTGTTTTACAGCTGCTGGGGAGGGGGGGGTGTCGTTCAGATAGAAAGGGAAAAGGAAATTTTTCTGCGGCGTAAGGAAAATCCGAAGCCCTAGTCCGTGCACAGCCTGTGTGGAGATTTCTTCAAACGA
>JAHREE010000179.1:2537382-2613066 GCA_033628505.1 Tringa tobata
CACTTGTTTCTGATTTCCCGTGGAACACGGAGCTCCAGATGTGTGTTGTTTTCCCGAAAAGCTTAGTTCAGCTCTCTTTTGTGCGTGATCAGTTGCTCCTGGGACAGCGAGACTTCTTTGGTCTAGCAAAACCTTAAATTCTTCCCTAGCTAAAACTTGATTTAGGACACCGTGCCGCTGCTTTTTGAATCTCTTCCCAAAAACATCTACTGAAGACTATCCCTTCTGGTAAGAAAGGGCAGGCTGTGAGGGTACTGTGGGCAACTTATGACTTTAGGAATTGTAGTGTTGATCTTTGCAATCAGCTCCTTCTTGATCTCTTTCTCATGGAGCAGCCATTGTTCTGACACTCTATGTACTCCAGACATCTGTGGTCCTCCCATCCCCCAAAGTATGCAAGTGGTGAATGGAAAGAGGCTGGGCTGGTATGCTGAGGTCGATGGAAGGAAATCAAGGAGGGGTTTTAGTAAAATAGGATCTTTATGTGCTGAGACTATAGTAAAGGCGAAGACAGGAAAACTACCTGAAAGAGTGTAGGGGTTTTCTTGATATCAAGTTCAGACACACCAGAGAGCAACTTACCAATTATGTTTTTGCTTCTGAATGACGAAAAGGTACTACTGCAGGGCTTCAAAACAGCACAAAGTGCAAAACTTACTGGTGTTTATTGGGCCGAGTTATAATGTGAATTTCAGTAACTGACAGTCCAGGAACTTAATCTCACACTTCTATAAAAAAGGTGCTGACAGCTGCAGGTATGTGACTGCTGTGTTGATTGTCTAATGGCTGGTACTGTTAAAAATGAGGCTACTTAGGTGTTCAGACAAGACTCTAAGGCTCTCCAAATTCAGCAATCAGTATAAAATCATACTGAGCGTCTTGCCATTCTGGGGTTGTTCTAAAGAAATGTCATATTTGCTGAGCTGTTCGGATATTTTTCTGTTTAGATTTAAACTATGATATGCGTGGGAATGTTCATGTTGGTCTGTGTGGCTGATCATTTCAAAGAGTCTAGGGGAGAAATAAGTGAAAACATGTTGATGGAAAGAACAATGCAAGGAACAATAGCTTCTAAAAGCAGGGATTTAATACAAAGTAAAGCTTGATTGAAAAAGTCAGTTCTTCAAATGTTGTGTTAAATCCCTAGTAAGTCAAGCTTCCTTTTTCTCACTTAAGCAATAAATAGCCTGGGATTATTGCTTCATATAGTCTACTATGAACTCTAGCATTCTGCTATGACTACGTGGTGTGTCAGAAACTGACTTATCAGATCTTGGCCATGAAATCTGGATGTTGGTCTTTCATGACTTAACATCACCAAAAACTCAAGTTTAACCCTTCAGAATACAATACTTCAGAAAGTTAATTCAAATGTAAAGACAACAAATTAGTACTAGTGGCTTTCTAAACTGATCTTGCAGTATTTTGAGGGGTAGAAAGGGAAGCAGCAAGAATGAGGCAGGAAACATGGCTATTGTAAGCTTCAGTCTTACAAACTAAAGTCTGAATATGCAGTCTGAAACTCCCAGATAAGGATGTTTCTGCGAAGTATTGTCTAGTAGGCAGAGTGGTGTGCAAATACAGCAGTAATCAGAATCGCTCATGTTAATTCATAGATAAAGCTGGTAAGGCAGGGGTTGTGGTGATCATGCAGTTGCTTGCAGCAAAACTTGTTCCGTGACTCTGGTAGACTGCATACCATAGCAGGAAAATCAGGACTGACGTTAGTTATCTTGAACATCGAACTTCATGAAAGCTGATAAAACTTGGTGAGAAACTGTGCAGGCAGTCGGGATGTGCTTGTGGGTCCTCACAAGTGTGCATTTGCCAGCTCTGAGCACTCTGCCTTGCTGGGTGACTGCGTGGTAGCAGTAACTTAGACATAGCTCTGCATTAACTCTGTGAACTCCTTGGCAGTAAGTATTGCGTGTGACTTTTCTTGTCTCTTTAAATAACATGGTTATCCTGGTCAGATGGGCAGGGTAGCATTGCTGAGTTAAGCATTGGAAGGCTTGTTTTGGGGGTGCTTTGATGTTGCACACCAACTGAATTGGGTAGACTTGCCAACATAAGGTAGCCTGACAGTGGTTAACTTCTAATATCAATTTCTGGCACTCGATTCCCGGCTAGAACTTGAAGTAGTCTGTGATCTTAGCCTTAGCCCAAGAGTGTAATGTCTTAATATGCTAGTGTTGTGTGGCCTGTGTTGCCTCTCATGAGAAGAAATGCACCTGAAAAGTTTTTTTGCACTGGTAGGTGACTTCAAGTGCAAGGGAGAGAATGAATCAAAGTCTTATTCTAAGGTTTCTGTCTGTATGGAACACCAAATCGATAAGATGAGCAGGTGAAACGCATACCTGTAGCTTAACCTGCCCTCTTGAATCTGTTAACTCTCATTTGATGTGAAGGCTAATGTGTCCTGTGCTTTTGCTACCTTGTGAAGTATGGGCACAGATGTTGTTTTACAACTTTCATTACAGAAGAACTTTTTGTTAATGCTCCAAGTTGCTTTAGGAAACCATACAGTGCCAGGATTAGTATTGTGGAAGTAAAGTACTTGCTCTATTACTTAATACTAAATCAACTCTGGAGCCTTGTTTAAGGAATAAATTAACTCCCTTAAAGGTTTAAAGAGTTAGTCTAGTATTCTGAGTTGCTGCTTTTATAAAGGTAGTATGAGCTAGCTGGAATTTACTGGAGTTGGCAAATGCACGGTGTGCACTGTAAGCGTATTTGCTGCAACTAGGGTTTCTAGGCTGACTTACTGTTCTAAATAGACTTGTATAAATTGGAGAAGTTTGCCAACTCTGCAGCAACTGTAGCAAGTAGTTCTGTATTGTCCTGGCAACAATTCAGGTGCCCTCCAGTGGCCAGAAATCTTAACATCCTAAAGGTGCTGATAAATGCCTGTTACATTGTCAGTTTGCTTAATTAAAAGTGAGTGGAAGAACCATCTTACAGTGTCAGACTTCATTAGCATGTTTGTTGCTTAAGCAGTACTTTTTGCAGTGTCGGTATGTCTTATTGTAAATACATAGTTATTCTGACAAACAAGCAAAGGCAACCACTTTCAGATTCATAAGTATTTCATTAGTGTCAGTGCAATTATGACTAATCACTTGGGTTTCTTAAACCATGGAGATTAATGTTTAAGATCTATGTTCAGGGCTGGCTACATGGTTGCAACCTAAGAAGAAACTGGATTATGGTTAGATACTTACTGGTTTGGAAGGGAGGTTGTTTGCTAAATTGTTGCTGTATTCCAGCGGAAATGGATGTTTTAAACTCTACACAGACAGGAAGAAAAGATAGCTCTGTAATACAGTGCCTGTCAACCTTCTTGTTAGTGATGTACGTGATCATGATAAATGAGTGTAGAACCATTAACTATCTTTTTGACACTCAAAACTAAGTGGGCAGGAAGCTTGAGTGCTGGCAGTGGTTTGTTGCTGAACTGTTGTTAGTGTTCAATGCAATGTGGTATAATACTTGTCTAAGTTCTCATAGATTATCGCTGAATGGTCATGATGGCAGCTTTTTATGTGGCTAGGTAAGACTGAAGAATGTCTCATCCTGGCTACTGCCATCTCTACTACAGACGTCTTACTCAGTGAAAGTAGGGGGACAAGGGCCCAAAACTGTAAATCAGTGCAAGTTGATTAGGTGAGTAATGCTGGCAAACCAAACCTTAGAAACACTACCTCATCCCTAACTGAGAAAAGCAGGAGTGTGCATTATGTAGATACATAACTGTGTCCTGCAAATAAGAGGTGATAACTTTCTAACCCGTGATAATAAAACTGCTCTTAATGTTTTGCCCAGCCATGAAGAGATACTCAAACATAATGAACGCTGCATGAAACCCTAATTGGAAATGCTTGCTAGTGACCAAAAGGTCTCAAAGTGAATCCATTGCTGAACACAAGTGGCTTAGTAACTGCTTTGAGGTTACTTGCAGGAGTTGGTGGTGCTTAGTTGGTCAAAACAATTGAGACATAAGAGTCATTGGGTTGATAATCTTGTTATGAACTTAATCCAAGTTCATAAACTTGAAATTTTTGTACCAGTCCTTTAATACTAAGCTGAAAACTGCTGTCAAAGGGTTGAATTTGTTATGAGGAGAAGATTATTACTTTTGTTCTCAAGCTGGATGTGTAACACCTGAGTAGTAGTTGAAGTAGTTCCTCAATTATCTTAAATGTTAAGACTATCCTCAGCCTCTTTCTTGGACAGCGAAGAGGGATACCTCGGTACTTGGAGCCAATTTTGCCTATTAATAAAATGATAGGTTTTGCTATTGTTGCTGTATATTTGCCAGTGAAAAGCTCTTTAAACCATTACTTTCAAACATGCCCTGATAATTTCTCTGTCAGCTTGAGCAGAGCTGCTGCTTATAGCTCATGGAAACAACCAGAGACTTTTATAGAGAACAAACGAATACCCAGAGCAGAAATTGTAGCTCTCCTTGAGAAGATATCTTTATTTTCTTTGCAGATCTTGTTAGAGGCTGCTGGTATACTTGTCCATGATTTAGAATATAAAGGATTGTGTTGATAGACCTCTTGCAACTCTGGAATGTTTCTCTAGGTAAAGTGCAAAATAATTGTGCTGTGGATCCAAATACTGTGACTTCTCTGAAGTGACAAGATCCGGTACCGTGAGATCACAGATACTACAGTATGAATATGCTTGTAAGTAGCAAAGAGTCTGGGACTGTGAAGAGGTGTGGTCTTCATATTGCATAGTATGCCCAGCCATGAGACTCTGGCAGCAATTCTCCTCCAGGTTCTCATCGTTTTATAGGTCAGTTATCTCAAGTATTTGCTGTCTGACCATGGCTCTCAGACCGGTGGTAGCTGTTGCTTTATTGAACCTTCTAATGGGTTGCCTTTAAAAGGGTACTTAAACCTTAGTACCTGTGAAGACCCTGCCTAATTGCGCAAGCTGTTAGTGCCTAAATGCTGTGTTAGTGGCTCAGAAGGTTGTGTTTCAGTGACATTCTGTGCCTGCAGCTGAAAGATATCCCATCTGGCGGTGAAAACTCGGGAAGCTTCTGATACATCTCATTACCTGAACTTTTGGTCAGTGGCTAAAGCTGCTCTTCAGTGATCAGCTGAAGCTAGCTATTAGCTGGGTGGTATTCTGTACTTCAGGTGAGCAAAACAAAATGTGGATCTTGTTACGCTTACATTGTAGTGTCAGCCGCATTTGAAACTTATTGAGTTGTCACAGTTGATCATTTGGCAAGCTGGCTAGTAAGTGTGATTTGTTATTCGCCTGCTGTCCCTTTTGGGAGAAAGGGGAGGGTAAAACAGGAGAGTGTCCTGTAGTAGCAGAACGCTCCTAGTGCTCCAGTCCTAATGAAATGAAGTGTGGTAGAACAGAGCCTTACAGCTGTGTTGTAAAGTTCTTGTGGCCCCTTTCCCTCCCCTCTGCCATGTGTGCCTAAGGCTGCATGGATTCAAAGTTTAGCCTCGTTTTCTGTACTTGTAACTCGAGTCTTTCCTTCACTAGATTTTTTTTGAGGAATAAATTCTCTTTTAATGCAGCTAACCCAGTGTTTAAGTCTAGTCAAGACTACCAGATGCCTGTACTTCGGTTCCATTAAGCAGTTGTAATCAACTTTCTTAGCGAAGTCTAGCAAGAACAGAAATATTTGCATGCTGTTTGCTTTAGATAATGAGCATGTGAATAGAAACTCAACTCTGTGCACTTAATTGCTCTTAGATTGCTGAGATGACTGAAAATAGTCAGGCATAACACTTTATTTTGTGACGTGGCATCAAATGAACTGTTACAAAACAAAACTTATAAAAGCTACTGTAGGGAGGCTCTTCTGTCTTGATGTTATGGAAAGGAATTGTTGGATAATTTCTAAGGCAGGATACCAAGCCAGAATAATTGATGTAATAGCAAACTGGGATTCCTGAAGGAAAAAAAGAAGTAGAAGTAGAAAAGAAGCAGCAAGAAAATGTGGCTGAAAGCAGAGGTAACTTGTGAGCGTTGGCACATCTGTGTATGTGCTGTCAAATACCCCTCTACCACTTTATTCTGTGGATTGTCTTGAAGTAGTTTGTTGTCTCTTCCAGCATATATTATGGACATTCAAAGCTTTTGAGACCTTTGAGAAGGGTCAGTTAAGCAGATACTACTTAGGTTTCTTAATTTACTAATATTTGATAGGAGAAACAAGCTTTCATGTCTTATTAAGAGATTCTAAAGAACAGCTAAGACTTCTATATTCTGGGTTCAGAGTCAAACTTAATGTGATCTGATTAGCTAAATCACAAATAGAACGTACTGCTGTTTGCAAAGCATCTTCTACCTTTCTGAAGACATCAGTAAATGCATTGTACTGTAGCTTGGATAAATTTGAGCTGGGTGGATTACATAGGACACCAAGTTTATCACAGAGTTTATCACTCAGTGGTTGGAGGAAATAATGTTAAACAAGTGTTGCTTGAGGAAATGACCAGAGCAGTTTTGTCATGAGTTAAAGTTTATGAATGAGTTTGTTCTGTTGCAGTCTAGGATCAGGAAGCTGGGTTTGAGTGTGGGTGTGTGCTGTGGCATGCTGTGTAAGATCATTAGCTCTTAATTTTCCTTAAAACTACTGAAGTAGTTGAGGTTGCTATATCTTAGCACAACTTTATACAGTAATGCTGCTCTGTCTCTTGCCCTTACACTTCTTTTGAGGTGGTAGAGAAGACTAAAGTTCAGTGTTTCTGTCATCTAACCAGAAAGAAGATAGAAATGTTTCAGAGTTGGGAAAACACAAGCATGTGTTTTGACTGATTTTTGTATGGTTTGACTTGTTTCTTTTTGGTGTTACATACTCTATAAGTTACTTCTATTTACTCAGGGTATCTTCAGATGGTCTATGACAAGATACTTTTAGTCAGTAAGTTTTATATTCTGATTCCTGGTATAGGAAATAAGGTAAACATTTACTGTCTCCACAAATATCTAAGTAGTCTATTGCTTTGTTTAATGTGGTCATTTGCAGTCCTAAACCATTATTTGAGAACCAGTTTTCAATGAGTTTCATAATAGTTTTTGTCCATCCAGGTCCTTAAACTGCTGGTGTGAGGAAGGATTTGAAAAATTGAATTTCTTAATCCAGAAGTCACTACTGGTGAGTGACTAATTTGATAATAATCAAGGTCCTCTAATGCCTGTATATAACTTTAACTTCAAAATAATCTCCGCTCACTACATACAGCTGTTCCTTACAGAGTTGACAAAGTGACTGAGGACTATAAATGCTGCTACTTCAGGTGGAATGTGGGAATGCTGTTCAGTACTTTTGTGGATATGAAATGTATTTAAGGAAAACTGTTGTATTTAATCCTGTGTGGTACCTTTGTACAAGAAAAATGAATTTTTTTTTTTTAAATGCAAGTCTTCAGAGTGAAACTCAAGCATGTTGCATGTTCCTACTTGGAAATAAAGTATATTCTGCTCATTGTGTAGAGAAACTTTAAACCCCAACTGTCACTCCTACAGCAAGCTTCTAAAATCCCTGAAAACACATAACAGTGGACTTGGACTTTCAGGAGTTCCTACTAACCTTACAGAAGCATCTGATACATGGAGGGCCTCTAAAGTTACCTACAAAGCATACTTTACCCCCAGAGCTCAATAGAAGCCAAATAAAAATCCTCAAAGTTAAGTTTTGTTTAGGATATATGGGAGAAGAGGACTTGATCCCCATTTGGATAAGAAATAATAAGTTTAAAACAGATTTGTGGTAAAAATTCTTGAACTTGTTTGACCTTCAAAGATACAAAATGGAAGTTTTCTAAATTGAGACCTACAAGGAAGATGACAATCCTTTTAACAGGTTATCTCCTTCCTTAATCCAAAACTAGAATTGTCTAAGTTAGAAATAATGCAAATACTCAGGATTATGACTTTCCACAAGTATTACCCTTGTTTTCATTGGTGCAATCTATAAATAAGTTCTTATAGGTCACCAGTAACTTCTCCCTCCTTCTCTTCCTCAAATTGTAGCTGTCATATTTTCTTCAGCTAGAGTGAGACTTTTACCTTTTCCTTTTGGAAAAATAAAAAGATGGGTATACACTGACTGTAAGCTTCCCTGTTCAAAGGAAGAAAAATAACTTGGGGTTCCTTTTAGGCTTTGTGTTACTCAGTTTAGTGCCATTCCTAATGAATATTAAAGCAACTATCCCAGTTGGATTGTGTCTTCATAAGACTAAAAGCAGTAGAAGTAGGCTTGCTTGCTGCAAGAGTGCTTATAGCTCTGGGTTGGGTTAGACCAAAAAATACTTCAGGAGACAGGTCAGCTGCTCATGCCTGAAAGAGCTTATATACCCTGAAAGCTTCTTTGATGTTTCCACTATTTTCCACTAGCAGTATTGTCTGTCTTAAAATATTTTTCCTTGCCACCACCCTGCTTTCTTTTCCAGAAAACAGGATAATAACTTCCAGGATAAGATGAAAGGATTTTTTTTATTCAAAAAACCTTAATCAAATGTATTTCCCATATCTCCACTTGAAAACTAAGATTAATTAGAATCATAGAATTGCCTATGACCTTTCAGATCATCTAGTCATCCATCAACCTAACTCTGATAAAAACCATCACTAAACTGTGTCACTAAGCACTATGTCAACCTGTCTTTTGAATACCTCCAGGGATGGTGCCTCAACCAGTGCCCTGGGCAGCCCAGTCCAAGGCTTAATAACCCTTTCAGGGGAAACATTTTTCCTAATCTCCAATCTGAACCTCCCCTGGCACAACTTGAGGCCATTTCCTCTTGTCCCATCGCCTGGGACTTGGGAGAAGAGACCGACCCCCCCTGGCTACACCCTCCTTTCAGGGAGTTGGAGAGAGCGAGAAGGTCTCCCCTCAGCCTCCTTTTCTCCAGGCTGAACACTCCCAGCTCCCTCAGCCTCTCCTCACAAGACTTCTTCTCCAGACCCCTCACCAGCTCAGTTGCCCTTCTCTGGACCCACTCTAGCATGTCAATGTCTTTTTTGGGGTAAGAGGCCCAAAACTGGACACAGCCCTTGAGGTGGGGCCTCACCAGTGCCCAGTACAGGGGGACCATCACCTCCCGAGTCCTACTCACCACGCTGTTCCTGACACAGGCCAGGATGCTGGTGGCCTTCTTGGCCACCTGGGCACACTGCTGGCTCCTGTTCAGCCCACAGTCGACCAACACCCCCAGGTCCTTTTCTGCCAGGCAGCTCCAGCCACTCTGCCCCCAGCCTGTAGCGCTGCAGGGGGTTGCTGTGACCCAAGGGCAGGACCCAGCACTTGGCCTTGTTGAACCTCATCCCATTGGCCTCAGCCCATCCATCCAGCCTGTCCAGATCCCTCTGCAAAGCCTTTATGCAGACGAGCAGATCAACACTCCCACCCAACTGGGTGTCATCTGCAAACTTACTGAAGGTGCACTCGATCCCCTTGATAAAGATGTTAAAGAGGAAGCTTTTGATACATTAGGTTCTTATTTTTCTGGTTTTTGGGTCGTACCTCTGCAGTTATCTGGTGTTATTAGTTGCAGAATTGATGTTGCCTGTATGTTTTGGCTACTGACTCTTTGTAAAGCAGATACACAGGCAACATCATCAGGAAGCTGCGTGAAACAAGACCAGTTATAAAATTAGACCCAAAGAATGCTTCTAGTAGCACCTTAGTAGTGGTTGCGATAAGTTCTGAGCACTTGGAGAAACAGTGTTTTTCAGTACATGTACTTTGCTTATATGTAGATGATCAATGTTATTAATTGCTGTAACTGTCACAAGAAGACTTTAGATCTGCTTGTTCTAGGTAAGGAAATGTGTCATTCAGCATGATGGTTAATTTAAAAGTGTAGTTGCTTGGCCTGTCCTAGATGAGACCTAGAGAAACATACGAAAACATAGTCAGTAGACATGTTCCCTTTAAATAGATCATGGCGATTGGATGTGTCAGCCTTCATTTCTCATCCAAGGTTTAGTAACATGCTGTTCTCCAGCAAATGATTTCTGGAAGACTTGCAAACTTTAAGTTTGACTTGCTTTATGAAGGGGAGGAGAACTGTTTATCGGATCAGTCAGGTGTAATCTGAGTCAATCTTTAAGAAGAGATTCTATTAAGATTAAGGTAGTAACCTTGAAAGAAGATGGATACATTTTTATTTAATACAAGCAGCAAATACACGCCGTTTCATAAGCTAACAAAATGAAAATTGGTTTATCTTAGACAATGCTGCAGCAGAGGTGCAAATGTGCTGCAGTCTTGATACACAGGGCAGGTAAATGTCACACTGATATTGACCACTCTAGACAGGCTATTCTCATAGTTCTCATCCTCTGTAAGACAGAGCAGAAGTAAACAATTCATTGTTTTCTGTATCCTAATGGAGTATAACAGCTTTAGAAAGAAAATTATCTAGGTTTTACTGAAGCTGTTCAGAAGTATTGTTCAGGTTGTATTGTTGACTTCTTGGCATGTGGCTAACTCTTCTCCAGAATCAGGAGTTAATACCTAATTTCTTTATTACCATCAAAATACTCCTCTTACATTCC
This sequence comes from Tringa tobata, assembly GCA_033628505.1. Lineage (NCBI taxonomy): Eukaryota > Metazoa > Chordata > Aves > Charadriiformes > Scolopacidae > Tringa > Tringa tobata. The sequence continues at coordinate 2,547,925 of JAHREE010000179.1, forward strand.
TTTGAAAATGAAGAAATTTGAATTGTCTTCTGTAGTAACTTCAAATTATGAGCTCATATGCCTGCTAAGCTTGCAGAACTGTGTTTCTCATTGTTTTAGAATTCAAATACAAAGTTGGGACTGATGGTATACAATACAGTCTAGTGCAATGTTTTGCATCGCTCTTCATATGAGGAATTTAATTTATATTTAAAAAAATCCAACCTCTATTTAAGTCCAAAGTCGTTGATGCTGCTAAACGGGTGGATAGTGTCATGGGGGAGGAAGAGGTCTTTAAGAAGTTAACAGTCCCGTAAGTCCTGGCAGTACATCCATATGAACTTCTGTATAACGTGATATTTACCAAAATTCAAACCTGAATTCTGAGTACCAGGTAGTCTTTAAAAACAACAAGGCTTACAGAAGCTTGAAGTTATGCTAAAGTTCATTTGCAAAGTATACCGAGTCCTTCGTCTCTTCCTGGTGGTTAAGATCTAGATTACTGACCTTGACAATGCAGTGTCACTAGTCATATGTTCTCCAATAGATTGGAATAGGAGTCTGATTTAAAGGAGCTGGTTCACAGTTAAGGACTACAAGTTTAATTTTCCTAGCAGGGTTTGGTTTGATTTTTTTTTTTCCCCTCTTGTTTCTACCTCACCCCCACCCCAGGCACGTATTTATCCAGTTTCTGTTAGGGAAATGAACAGCACAAACATTTGTAGCTAGTCTGGGGTTGTTGCTCCCTTTGTAACTGTAGCAGTTAACCTTGTCACTTACACACAGGACAAGCCAGCAGCTTGTCTGGACTCGAGTTTACCCCCTCGTAAAATTAGAAGAGAACGGGAAGGAAAATATTGGGAGAACATGCAGTTACAGAAACCCTAAAACCAAACAGAATGTACCCCTCTTCCCTGGCTACCTTTAGTCTGCAGTGATTTTGAACTCTTAGGATTAAAACCAGTTTTCCCATCTAAATAAAAAAATGCTACCTGGAATTGCAGGGGTGTGTGTGTGTGTGATTATAGGTGTACAAAGTGCAGATTAGGATGTTAGAAACTTTCAGGTGCAGCTGACCTAGGGTTAGCATTTCAAAGATCGAATATCTGACTGATACCACAGTTCTGAACACTTCATGCAGTATTACTTATTCTTGTTTTGTAGATGTTCTTCAGCTTTATTTTGGAATAGTGTTTCAGTTCAGTGGCTGGGCTGTTGGATTGTACCAAATGGTACAGCTGATCTCTTGAGGCTGCTGAAATTGAAACAACCATTTCACTGTAGCCCAGCTGCCTTTATTCCTGCAGAATTTAGTAGTGGAAGGAAATCATAAATGTTGTTCCCAAGCCTCCCCTTGAATATTTGAATCTGAGGTGGTAGTAACTATCTCAGTTGCATCTACCAGTGTGTTAACTTCAAAACCGGTTGGTGATCAGTTTTATTAGCAGCCTTCTGATAGGAGGAGGAGGCAAGAAAGGTTACAATAAAAATAGATCATCTTTTGTAGTAAGTGTATTGTGAATTGTATATAGCAGCTAGATCTTGCCGAGTTTTCTGTTGGAAGTGTCGCATCTGACTTACAGTGAGGAGAAGGGGGAGTGAAAATGCAGATTTTACTTTCAGTGGTATTAAACTTTCTGTTTGTAAGGTGTTAGTGAGGCTGACAAAGTAATGCCCGAGACCTGCAGGGAGCTAGCAAGCTTTTGTAGAGGTGCTTCCTCCAATTTACCTGCTATGGGGAATTTTTGCACTGACGATGGACTGACAGTGTGATTTAGTTTTTCCTTCCCCTTGCCACTGCTACTCCCAAACTCCTGACAGCATGTTGGGAGAAAGCAGTGTTCAAGGGAGTGGAGAAAAATTGTTGTATTGTGAGTGCATCCTCCGTGGAGACTGTGAGGAGTAGACTGATTTGGCCAGTCTCTTCCAGGCTGTGGAGGAGGACTGGTTTAGGGACCTAAGTGGTTCCAACTTCATAGCAGGGTTCTTACTGTATGTTGTGTTATGTCTTAAATCAGCTTAATGCTGCTTATTTGCTGCAGATGCAGATCTACTGTCCATTTTAAAAGAGCCAGGGAAGGGTTGCTGCCAAAAGTCATGGGAGTGCAGAGTCAGGACAAACAGCACTGGCATTTGCAAAGCAAAGTAACAAGTTTGCTCAGGAGCTGCTGGAGTTTCCTGCAGCTGGTTCAGAGACAGTGAAATACAAGCTTGCCGCAGAGGTGCCTCACCTATTCCGTGAGACACTTAAAACTGCAGGCCTGTTTTCTGTTCAATTATGATTTTCTAAAAGCCTACTGCTGAAGGAAACTCTTGAACAGGAAAATCAGTCTTTACACAAATAGAGCATCAAATGGACTTTGTTCTCCTGACACAGTACTGCAAACCTGTCCTTTAAAGAGATTAGTGGCTTCGTCTTTACTTCATTGTCTAGGAATGTTTTGATCAGCATAGCTCTAACACCTAATGGCACGGGGAGAGCTGATTGCTGGAAGAGATGTTTTTGCTCACTGCGCGAGTTACCACTACAAATGTTTCTGCTTGGCTGGCTCCCAGAACGGGCTGTCACCAGCTCTGTGTCTGTGCTGAAAACGGCCTTGGACTGGGGAGCTGGGGGAAGGGGAATAAATGAAATAGAAGTATGACAGCTCGAGTGACCCATTGTGAAGCTGTAGCCTCGAGTTTCTCTTTCTGGGTTAGTGAAGAGATGGCTACAGATGTATGGTACAAATACCTCTGTGCTGCTTGGGGATATCAAATGGAGGTGCATAGTGAAGGTTCTGATAGGCCGTTTGATTGTATTTTAGCCTCCAGCCCCCACTTATCTTGGCTTTCTCCAAAGAAAAGAAAAAGGTTGGTGACCTAATGTGTACAATTAAAGGAGAACATTTGTTTATAAAGCTGGTTCAATTTTCAGTTTAATTTCAAGGAAGACTACTTTGTCTAGCAAGAAACCATTCTTCTTGTGGTACAGGAAAGGAATAAAGGAGGAGGTTCGATTTATAAATCTTTAGTCTTTGTACCACTGAAATAATAGCTGCTTGCCTCAAATGGTGATTCCAGCTTTCCCTGTGAAAATCCATGATGTACATCTGTATCAAGCAGTTTTGCTAGTACCTTAAGAGTAGCTGTCTTTGAGGGAAATGAGGACGGCTGACGTTTAGCCCGTGTCTTTGTGGGATGTCCAAGCTGTGGAATTTAATGTCTGGACTTACCTTATGCAAGGATAGAGAAGTAAAAAATAGCTCTATCATGGGCAGTCTTCAATTTATTCTTCTTTTGCAGCTTTAAGAGGAGAATATATTTTACATAGTCTACCAGAAAAGATCTGGGTGATACATCTCATTCTTGAGTGTCTGTGTCCGTGGGGGTTTGCTAATTAGCATTTGAATATACTCACTGAAGTAATGGCAGGGTGTGTGAAGTCTTAGTTTGTAATTCTAGTGTTCTAATAGGAAATTCTGTCTTACTATACCTCTGATTAGTGTTTCATAAGTTCTAACCTTGCTCTTTTCTTTTTCAGGATCTCTGAAAGGTAGCAGGAAAGAGTTCTGGGAGCACAGCAAGGAACATGGCAACCCAAGGTATAAAATGTGTCTCAATTTCTGTTGTTAGGATCCAGTAGTTCTAATAAAGAGGAGATAAATTGGCTCCTTACTCCCCTTCTTTAACTTAAAGTCACTTGAACAATGTCTGCTCTACTACAATAATTATTACCTTACCTCTGGAACTCAGACCTGCAAACAAGTTTGTCATTGTAAGCCTTTTGGGTCCCTTAAGTACAGTCAAGTACCTAATCATAGTGTGTGGAGAAGGGAACCTTTAAGCAGTAACTGCCTGTTAATCGGGTTTATAGATTGGTTTGACGTAAACCCTCAGTTTAAAACTGCTGTCTCCCTTCCACTAGTACCTCTACTGGGTTGAGATAGTTGTTTATAACGCTTTATTTTTGTTTAAAATCTGTGTCGTCTCTTGAAGGATTAATACATGCTGGAGTAATTGAACTAAACTTTATTGTTAACAACTTCTTACAGCTGACTTGATGGAGTTGGATATGGCAATGGAGCCAGACAGGAAAGCAGCAGTCAGTCACTGGCAGCAACAATCATATCTGGACTCTGGTATCCATTCTGGTGCCACAACAACTGCTCCCTCCTTGAGTGGCAAGGGAAATCCTGAAGAGGAAGATGTGGACACTTCACAAGTCCTGTACGAGTGGGAGCAGGGATTCTCTCAGTCCTTTACCCAGGAGCAAGTTGCTGGTAAGGCCTTTCCTATTACACTGGTTTGCTTAGACACGCGGCTCAACAACACAGAAACATAAATATAGAATAACCACCAATCTGTTAGGTGAATTTTTTATTCCTAGTTTGAGGAAATGACATACTTTGTTTTTCAGATATTGATGGCCAGTATGCGATGACTAGAGCTCAGAGAGTGCGTGCAGCTATGTTCCCTGAAACGCTGGATGAAGGAATGCAAATCCCATCCACGCAGTTTGACGCTGCTCATCCAACTAATGTGCAACGCTTGGCTGAGCCATCCCAGATGTTAAAACATGCTGTTGTTAATTTGATAAACTACCAAGACGATGCTGAACTTGCAACTCGCGCAATCCCAGAACTGACCAAACTGTTGAATGATGAGGACCAGGTAAGCATTTTCTTTGCCTCAGTGTAGCTCGCTTGTGGGGCTTCTTCAGTGACCTTAAAATTAAAAGCTTTCTTCCAATATTTCTATAGGTGGTGGTGAACAAAGCTGCAGTTATGGTTCATCAGTTATCCAAAAAGGAAGCATCTCGCCATGCTATTATGAGATCTCCTCAGATGGTATCTGCTATTGTACGTACCATGCAAAATACAAACGATGTGGAAACAGCCCGTTGTACTGCAGGTACACTACACAATCTCTCGCACCACCGTGAAGGCTTGTTGGCAATCTTCAAATCAGGAGGCATCCCTGCTTTGGTTAAAATGCTTGGGTATGTGCACTAATAAGACAGTACGTGTGGTTTTTTTCAGTTGGTACTGGTAATGCAGGTACTCATGAGCCTTCTTCCTTCTGCAGGTCCCCAGTGGACTCTGTGCTGTTCTATGCCATTACAACTCTTCACAATCTCCTGTTGCATCAGGAAGGAGCCAAAATGGCTGTCCGTCTAGCTGGTGGGCTGCAGAAAATGGTTGCCTTGCTCAACAAGACAAATGTTAAATTCTTGGCCATCACAACGGACTGCCTTCAGATTTTAGCGTATGGCAATCAAGAAAGTAAGGTAAGTGCCTCTGCTATTGAAGCACTGAAAAAGAGCAAGCTTGCTATGAATGGCCAAACAGGTTCCTGTGTACTGACCACCTAATTCTGAATCTTCAGCTGTGTTGGGCTTTTGCCAACCAGTCCTGACCTTGCAAGAGGGGAGGGATGCAGGAATTATTTTGCGGAAATGCAGTTGTGCGTATGGTGAGACTGCAAAACTTAGACCTGACCAGCAGATGTGAACAATTTTTCAGATACCTGTAACCTCTGGTGGGTGTAGACCAGCAACAATTGCTTCCTGCTGGCATGCACAGGAACTGACAGATAAATGTTATTTTTGCTGTCTTTCAGCTGATTATTCTGGCAAGTGGTGGACCCCAGGCTCTAGTAAACATAATGAGGACCTATACTTACGAGAAACTATTGTGGACCACAAGTAGGGTGCTGAAGGTGTTGTCAGTCTGCTCCAGCAACAAACCTGCTATTGTTGAAGCTGGTAAGTACCTTGTACCCATGATAACTTAAAAAGCTGTACAGTACTGCAGGATCAGTATGTGTCACATGAGAACAGAAGCTGCCAGTATGAAAACTTGGATTGGGTCTTTGGTCCATAACTAGTTTTGGAGGCCTTTCGTATACAGATGTATGAAAGGCAGACTGTTTTAAGGAAGTCTGCTGTGTTGTTAGCTGGGTAGCTTAGTGCCCGAGCATTGTCAGAACGGTCCCCTTAGAATATGCATACATTTAAAAGGTCCAGTGTCACAAAAAGAATCTCGGGGTTTTGTTTTATGTGATGATGGGTTAGGGCCGAGCCGTATTATGATAATAATGCCAAGAAAGATGTAAAAGCTTGTGAGATGTGTACTGAGGCTTTAAGGAGGAGAAGGACCTTATTGTTTACCAGGGGAGCATCTGAGTAATGGTGTCAAATCTGTACCGTCTTCTAGGTGGGATGCAAGCTTTGGGACTGCACCTCACAGATCCAAGCCAGCGTCTTGTCCAGAACTGTCTCTGGACTCTGAGAAATCTGTCAGATGCTGCAACAAAGCAGGTAAATGGCTCTTCTAAGTGAGCAGGATCAAAAGCCAACATAGTGAGAGAGGAGAGACGCTAAATTTTTCTTCCCCCTTTTTTTTTGGCAGGAGGGAATGGAAGGCCTTCTAGGAACTCTTGTTCAGCTTTTAGGATCAGATGATATTAATGTTGTGACTTGTGCTGCTGGCATCCTTTCTAACCTTACCTGCAACAATTACAAGAACAAGATGATGGTGTGCCAGGTTGGGGGCATCGAGGCTCTTGTGCGCACAGTCCTTCGGGCTGGAGACAGGGAAGACATCACAGAACCTGCCATTTGTGCGCTCCGTCACCTCACCAGCAGACACCAAGAAGCTGAGATGGCTCAAAATGCAGTACGTCTCCATTACGGACTCCCAGTGGTGGTTAAACTGTTGCACCCGCCCTCACACTGGCCTTTGATCAAGGTAAATAATAGTTAACAGCTTTCAGTGCTGAAAACTGCTGCTCTTTTACGTGTAACTTTAACTGTAAAAAACTGTTTCCAAGGTGTTGGGAAATGTAACTTGTCTGATGGGAAGGTTGTTTTAATTGGGCAACTTGGCCATCTCATCTCTTGGAGATTTAAGCATTTGGCATCAACTGTGATATAAAAAAGAGAAAAGGAACCACTCACAGCAAGCGCACCCCTCATGCTTTTTTATTTTTATTCCCCACCTCCTTTCCCAACCACAGGCCACCGTTGGCTTGATCCGGAATCTTGCTCTCTGTCCTGCAAACCACGCCCCGCTGCGTGAACAAGGTGCTATTCCAAGGCTAGTTCAGTTGCTGGTTAGAGCACACCAAGATACCCAGCGACGTACCTCTATGGGTGGAACACAACAGCAGTTCGTGGTAAGTGGCCACCACTAACTCCACTTCTACGTAAAACTTGTTTCTAAAACTCCTCGTTTGTCAGCGTCCCTCAGCCACCTATTATTTGGTCTACAGTGGCACACTCATCATTCTATCTTGGCAGACGTGAAGCTTTTCTTTAAATAAGTAACTAAATAAAAGGCCTAAACCTTGGTTCTTGTTTTACTTAGACTGTTTAATTCTGGATGCTGTAGATAAAAGAAATCCTGGTTTGCCTACTCTGGCAAGGCAAGTAGGTCTCTACCAAGAAACCAGAACTGCCTTATCCTTCTCAGGAGTATGGGTTTAAGAATGCTATCGCAGCTTATGATGGATTTTCAAGGGTGTTTAGAGCTGTAAAAGTACTGAGAAGTTGCACAGGCCCCATACTTGTTACCTGTTTACGTACCGGGCCAGTGTGGCAAGATGAGTTTCAATTTTTTTGCCCCATTTTAAACACATTACCACGGGGGAGGTTGCCTTAGCATGGGCAAATGGAAGCAATAGCTACGAGTACAGGAGCGTAGTTAATACCTGCAGAGGTAGGAGGGGGCCTCTTTGTTACTGATGACCACTTAACAAACTTGGTGAACTGCCAAGCTAGATCCAGGTTGGGGAAGAAAAGCCAGGGTTATCAGACATGAAGTTTATAATGATCTGAAATAAAAATGAGAACACCATGTGGAGTTCCACTTAGACGCTTCACTTACTGAATTTAGTTGGATAAACTGGGCCAGCTCCTAGCAGGGATGTTGTCTGAAGGACAGCAGTAGATAGTGGACATGAGGCCTGTTAGGGGGAGGAGGGTGTGTGCAGGGGATGAGTTTTGGTTGATTGGTTGACAGGGTGATCAGCTTTTTGACAGTCATTTTAGAAGACAGCATGCAACGTCTCAACTTCAAAAAAATGCCTTTTCTTTCCCTAACTATAGGAGGGTGTGCGTATGGAAGAAATTGTCGAGGGCTGCACTGGAGCCCTGCATATTCTTGCACGTGATGTTCATAACCGAATCGTAATCAGGGGTCTAAATACCATTCCACTATTCGTGCAGGTAAGTAAGAGCTCAAGACAACGTGGTCGTACATACTAGAAAAACAAGTAAAATGGCTCTTACGCTTCCTTGGTGGAACTGCTAAGTCAGATTGTGCTGAAGAGCTCGTTTCAAGCAGAAGGGCTGAAGAAACCCTTGTGTTTTGGTTGCAGTTGTTGTATTCTCCCATTGAGAACATCCAGAGAGTAGCTGCAGGTGTACTTTGTGAACTGGCTCAAGACAAGGAAGCCGCTGAAGCAATTGAAGCTGAAGGTGCAACTGCCCCTTTAACAGAACTGCTTCATTCTAGGAATGAGGGTGTTGGTAAGTGAACTGACAAGATACTTTTCATACTTGTGTTAGAAGACTCAGCCTCTACTAAAATCACTCTTCTTTTTCAATAGCAACATACGCAGCTGCAGTGCTGTTCAGAATGTCTGAGGACAAACCACAAGACTATAAGAAGCGACTTTCGGTTGAATTGACAAGCTCTTTGTTCCGGACTGAGCCAATGGCCTGGAACGAGGTGAGTTGTGTCTCTGTATTAACAGTTCCTCGGGGAGACCTTGTTTCTAAGTCCTCCCTCCTTCCAGTAGGAAGTGTAGATGCCATCAGTGATAAGGCCCAGCTTCACACATGGCTGTACCTTCTTTACTCTCTACATGTTCGGGTTCAGTGAACCTGTGGCAATCAGCCTTAGAGCTCCTTCTTCCCTTGCAGATAGGAAGAGCCCGTTCTTTACTGCTGCTAAACTTTATCATTCTCATTGTGTTCACTAAGTGTGCAAAGCTGTATAGAAGAACTTTGCACATAATGAGCTCTGAATGCAAAAACTGAGGCATGAGTGATACGAGGGAAGCGTAAACATAAAGCATATTCTGTGAGGCTTTTATGGGGCAAACGATGTAAGACTTACAATCTTGGGTGAGGATGCAACTTGTGTTCTTAGAATTGAGCTTTCAGACTTGTCTGTTTGCAGGCCCATTATCACACCTTGCCTTTTTTTCATGCATAAAGGGCTACACGGTGAATTGCGACTGAAAACAAGCTGTGCACATGGGGTAGAGGGAAGATTTCACTAAATCACTGTCTTCCCCCAGATTCTTAAGATTCAGGAGCCCAGCTTGTCTTGAGTGTATTTACTACTACTACATAAAGAACAGTAGCCCTTGATTTGTATTATTTCAGTGTTTACTCTTCTGTTTCCCCTAAAATCTGTATCTACTACAGGAACATGGGAAAAAAGCTAAAATGGAATATCTCTTTGAGATTAGAGTTTTGCAATTATGCTACAGACAGGCCAATTCTGTAATTGGACAAACTGGGGGAGGTCCCTTCAGGACTCCTAAATGCTCTGTTGATGCCTGGGGAGTCCCCGAAGAGCTGACCTGGGGAGTTGGGCTGCTGTACCTGAGGAGGAGAGTGCTCCTAAGCGTGTTCCCAGCTAGAGTCCTCCTTCCAGTGATTGATGGATTCCTGTGCTAAATCGTGTCTGTGACATATTGGATGTAGATGCTTGGATAAAAAGGCATTTCATGTCCACAGAAAGTACCATGCTGCAGTGCTCACTGCAGAAATGTTGCTAAACAGGGATCTAGGGCAAGTTTCAAAACTTTTTAAACTCAGAATTACTAGTGCTGGCCCAAAGACCTGACGTTAAAACTGTTTTGTAACTTTTTGTGTACATCCAGACAGCAGATCTCGGCCTTGATATTGGTGCCCAGGGAGAACCTCTTGGATACCGCCCAGACGGTACGTGTCTTCTGGTCCCCTTGACTAAACTTAAGTTGGATGAAGTCAAGTCATAGATTTTAAAGGAGAACTGCAAATGAGTGAAGAGTGAGTTACTTACTCTTCAGCAAGGTGTTGCAAACTGACAGGCAGACGGGGAACTGCCAGTTCAAATAACCAGTTTCTGCAGCACCACTGCCAGCGCCGAAATGGGAGCCTTGAGAACGTGCAAAACTGGTGTCTCTTGTCTGAGCCTTGTGGGAGAATCTCCCGCTGAGCTGTTGTTTCCAGAAATCTTTTAAATCCTTTACAAATGGACTTGACAATTCCAATAGTGCAGTTTTTCTTTAAAACAAAAGCTGGTATTGAATGTATTAGTCTGTGAGTGTCTATAGACTCAAACACAAGCCTCTCCCTAAGGATTCTAAGCTATTTTTGACTAGTCTTTCAGAAGCAAGTCTACAGTCTTGGAGCCTGGTTTTGCTGCAGTATTGTTGAATTTTAGTACTGTTGATTGTGCAGACTAATGGCTTGGCTGGAATCTGCTCGTGCTTCTGACTGCAGTGTGCTTTGTCTGCAGAATCGTACTGGAAGGCTGTTTCGAACAATGGAATAGCCATTAAGGGCAGGCAACAGATTGTTTTGAACTTGGCTGAACTAGAAAAAAAATATTAGATGGCTGCAAAGGTCTTCTCACACACTGATACTTGCAGCTTCTGATGCATCTAACATCTGTTAACATTATGCTTTTTTTCCCTCTGCCACCTTTAACTTTCTTAGATCCTAGCTACCGTTCTTTCCACTCTGGCGGATACGGTCAGGATGCCTTGGGTATGGACCCTATGATGGAACATGAAATGGGTGGCCACCACCCTGGTGCTGACTACCCAGTTGATGGTCTGCCAGATCTTGGCCATGCCCAGGACCTTATGGATGGGCTGCCTCCAGGTGACAGTAATCAGTTGGCCTGGTTCGATACTGACCTGTAAATCATCCTTTAGGTAAGAAGCTCCAACCTTGAATTTAAAAACAAAACAAAAAGAGAAAAACAGATGAGTGGACTGAGGACTTGGTTGGCAGGGAGGGATTGGCTCAATTGGGTCCCAGTGTGCCAGAACACCGAGTAAACGCTCTGGAAACACACAGTCTGTACACTCCAAACTGACTTCTGAAGTGTGGAAGTAATTAACTGTGATGTCTTGTGCACTGGCTTCATGCAGTCTTAATATGTGGAAACAGCCCTTTGATACTCAGGAACACTGACACCTGTTTTGTTTTTTTTTTCTCTTTGCAGCTGTATCATCTGAATGAACTTGCATTGATTGGCCTGTAGAGTTGCTGAGAGGGCTCGAGGGGTGGGCTAGTATCTCAGAAAGTGCCTGACACACTAACCAAGCTGAGTTTCCTATGGGAACAATTGAAGTAAACTTTTTGTTCTGGTCCTTTTTGGTCGAGGAGTAATAATACAAATGGATTTTGGGAGTGATTCAAGAAACGAAGAATGCACAAGAATGAATTGCAAGATGGAATTTATCAAACCCTAGCCTTGCTTGTTAAAAATTTATTATTTTTTTTAAATCTCTGTAATGGTACTGACCTTGCTTGCTTTGGAAGTAGCCTTTCTTTTCGCAGTAATTGTCGTTAGTTTTTTTTAAAGTCTCTCGTAGTATTAAGTTATAGTGAATATGCTACAGCAGTTTCTAATTTTTAAGGATTGAGTAAAGGTGTAGAACACTAATTCATAATCGCTCTAACTGTATTCTGAATAAAGTGTAACATTGTGTAGCCTTTTTGTATAAAAAAACTAGACAAATAGAAATGGTCCAATTAGTTTCCTTTTTAATATGCTTAAAATAAGCAGGTGGATCTATTTCATGTTTTTGATCAAAAACTTTATCTGGGATATGTCTGGGTAGGGGCCAGTAAGAACTGTTTATTTGGAACCTTGTATTGGACAGTTTACCAGTTGCCTTTTATCCCAAAGTTATTGTAGCCTGCTGTGATACAGATGCTTCATGAGAAAAATGCAGTTATAAAATGGTTCAAAATTAAAGTAAACTTTTAATTCACTCTGTGTCAAATTATTTCAGATCATAAAGTACACTGGTATGTGGCATGGGCTAGGCTGGGCTGGCCAATAAACGAAGGACAGATGCTTTCTTTAACAAGCTCTCTGAAAATTGTCCTGGAACTGAACAACAGCTTCAGTCCTTCAGAGGAGGAAGCCAAGAACACTCTACCTCTTTCATCCCCCTGAGGAACAGTTACCTTTAGAGTCCTGATGACAAAGGTTCTTCTACTGTGGTCCTCTGAGGCTGCATTCTTACCCTTGACCTGCTGCTGCCACTTTACCTGGGCGGGTTCCTCAGCACGGGGCAGGTCTCACCAGACACGAGGCAGCTACAGTTGGTGAGAGGAGCATCTTGCTTCAGCTCTCTCCAGATGTGCGCTGTCACTAGGGTCAGATGATGTGCCTTTCCTTACAACCTGGCAGCTGGTTCAGTTGCTTAAACCCATTTTCCAGTGTCCTCAGCCTTCAGTTACTGTCTGAGACACGACCCGTGTGCGCTTACCTTCTCTTGAGGCAGCACCTGTGTAGCTGGAAACGGGGAAAGTGGTTCTTAAAGCGCTGGCTAATTCCGAGGCTGTGCACATCTACATCTGCGCGGTGCAGCCGTCACCAGCCTCGGCCAGGGGCAAACACTCCCCAGTGCTTCTGCTTCAGTGCAGCAGCGCTTCGGCGGCAGGAGATCAGAGAGGGTCTTGGCTGCAAAGGATCCCGGCTCAAGTTCGGATCCCAAGGTGATGAGCAAAACAAAACTACAAAACAGGCTGTGCCCCCCTTTCCCTTGCACTGAAACCGCAGCGGGGAGCGTCTCACCCACTAATTCAGCTTTGTTCCTCAGCCACCTGCCCACTAGAGACCATTCCTATAAAACACCCTACCAGGTAGCAGCCACCAGCTGGCTTCTCCCCATTTCTCCAGATTCTAAGCTATCAAAAAGAGATAGTGATACTTAAAGTAATTTTATAAAACAATTCCTGCAAAAATGTACAAGTTTACCTGGGGTGTTTTTTTGGCTCCGCACACGCTGGAGACCGGGGCTGTCCAAGAGCAGGCTCGTAGCAGCGACTCCGTGAGGCACCTGCGCTCGCTGGCTGTGGTGGGACCACGCCGTGGCTGCTCTGAAAGATGAACCTTAGGGAGAAGTGGCCACAGCACCAGAACTTGCCCATGCGATGCTCGCTCAGGGCACATGTGGAGAGTAATAATTCAATTCTTTACGCACTGGCATCTGCTTAAGAGGAGGATTCCTGGACAATCAGTTTTTACTGGGGATAAATGACAAACTGCCAGGCTCATCATCTTACCTATTTTCCAAGCCGAGCTCCAGCCAGGAGTGTTGCCAGCTGAGACCAACACAGCACCAGTACAGCCGAAGCTGTGCAGCGTTAGGCAACAGAGGAGCATATAGCCTCACAAAAAAAAAAAGCACCTTACCGAGTAAAAACCTGATAAAATCCATCATGCATCCATGCCACGTACACACACAGCTTCTAACATGACAAGGGGGGTTGGTTCTGGTTGTGTGAGATGAAGAAAATTAACTTTCTTGATAAAAAAGCATTGTCTAGTGTCTGCCATAGGCATGAGGTGGCCCCTTAAGATGAAGAGCCAAGGCATTCACCTGGTCAAACATAACAGCACATTTCTAAAAGCGGCTTAAAATAGTGAAACACTTTATATCTCTATTGTGAAATAACTATACTATTTAATTTACAGTTTTCAAACTCCGTTTGTCAAATACTTAAGCTACATCACATAACGCCAGCAAGGTCAAGTAGTAACCAACAATTCATCCTTACAATGGCTGAAAAAACAAACCCCCCAAAAAACAGTTCCCTTCTTGAAACCTCCCAAAGTCACACCCGTGCCCACACACAGCTACAACTCAGTTTCCTGAATTAGTTACGTCTGCTCTGCTCATTTGAAGATGTTCCCGTGGGACGGAGGTGCTGAGCAGCATCCACAGCGTGTGTGTTTCAGTAGCCCGGTGCTTTACTTGGTAGTCTTGGTGTTTTCATGTCCCACCGTTCTCAGAATTTCAAATGCCAAGGAAGCAACAGCCACATCCGCGTGAGAGCTAGGGATTAGAACCAGTAACACCTATTAGGCATTCTCAGGGGAAAACATTTTGTTCAAATCCCACATTTGCCTTTATCAACGCTGGAAAATTGTCAATAGCCATGAACTGCACCGTACACCCTACTTTTCTGTTGAGCAGCAACATGCAACTAGAGGTTCTGCCCTGTGTAAAAATGTGTAAAAATGAATTTCAGCTCCAATTCACAGTATCTGCTACCTCACTCAATCTCCTCTGCTACAAGAAGATACAATTTACCACGCTCTCCCCCATGACTTTACACACACCTCCCACTTTCAGCTTGACAGAAGAACGTGTTTTCACACCTACACCCCTGGTAACTCCGCGCGGGGAGCACTCAGGGTGTTGCCCACCCCCTGGCAAGGAGAACCCACTGCCCCACCACACACAGCTCTGCAGCTCTGAGACTGAATCGTGGGATCCTCCCCCTTTGCTACTTTGCCAAATTTTTTATTATATGTATTTTGCCTAAAATTCAAGGCCAGGCTGGATGGGGCTTTGAGCAACCTGCTCTAGTGGAGGTGTCCCTGCCCAGGGCAGGGGGTTGGAACTCGATGATCTTTAAGGTCCCTTCCAAATCTAACCATTCTATGATTCTAATTTTTCCTTCTGGAAACACACGTGTTTCCTAGAACAGAGTCTCTAACACTTTAATTACTGCTAGTCCAGAGAAAGAAGAAGGGTTGGTTGGTTTTTTATAGACTACCGTCTCTCACCTTGAACTTAGAAAGGACACTATTAGACCAATCTGAACTTCCTCGGGTGCTGCTAATGACAAACACCTACCACCACTCCATGCGTCAGGCAACGCAGAGCTAGCCAGGAAATCCAAATGATCAGTCCTCACTACATCAACCAATGCCTTAATGAGCAGCAGTTTATACCAGAAAATTTAGTTATCTGAAACACATTCATCTTGGCAACTGTCTGCACTGAAAAATGAATGGCTACGATCCCACGTTTTAAAGTGTAGATTGGATTCCACACAGCTACTACAGCAGAAGGGGTGGGTTACGTGTCACTCAAAAGCGCCTGCTCCTACCAGCTGAGGATGGATGGCAGAGGAGGGGTTTGGCAATCCACGGCTGCGAGGCGGCAGCGGGGGAGCCCCGAAAGCAGCTTGTGATCCCCCCTCCCTCTGTCTGTCTCTCTCTCTCTCGGCACGTGGCTGTTGGCTGGTATCCCCCTCCCGCCGCACAGCCGGAGCGGAGGGATCAGAAACCTGTCTGCAAAAGATGAGCAACGCAAAACCCACTCCTCAATCACTGCGACCCAGGGAGGGGGTGTGGGTGGGAGGGCCTGGGAGAGTTGAGGACTGCTCAGAGGGTGGCTTCGATCCAGCATCTCGGTTGTAGCCTTCTCTAAAACATTTCCAGTTCTGCATGAGATACAGAGAGGCTTCTTAACAGGGCTCAAAGCACAGGTGAGGAGACCGAGTTTATGAGGTCACAAGGAATATTCCGAGAAGGACACCACATAAGGGGGTCTGGGGAGATGACAAAACATCCATAACCTCCATGAACAAAATGGCCATACAGCTAAAGCTGATTAAGCTTATTAACGCCAGGTTTCTCCTGCCTGCCCACTGCCAATTTATCCAGGTCTGAGTCCATTACAGCCCCAAGATCCAGGCTGAATCCCTCCCAGCTTCCTCTGGAGGCAAATGGATTGGGACATATGTTCCCCAAAGAAGAGGAGGAGGGGAAGTGAAATCCATGGGCTCTCGGGGGCTCCCCTGTTGCTGCTGCAGTGTGGGAGCTTGGCACAGCAAAGGAACTTGGCTTACCCTCACGTATCAACACACTCGGCATTGGCATCAGCTAGAATTTGGTCTACTGAGCTTCTTGTGTCAACAAGAGAGAGTGCTGGTTATTGTGAGCTCTGTAGTATGGGGATTTCTGAGTACAGAAATGTATCGGTAACAGACAATTAGAGGAGGCCAGAAAAGCAGACTCAAAAGCCAGCGACTGGGCTGGCTAGTGCATCTAATGCCGAAATGCTACAAAATAGAGTGAAAACTAGTTCTAAAAGAAGAAAACCCCATATTTTTCCACTGTCATCTTCAGTGGTGGTGCCAGTGTCTCCCTTGGGGAGAGATGACATTTTATTTTAGCTAGATAATTTCATGTGTCATACAAAAACCTGTGAGTCAGCAGCTGAGTATGCAAAAGGGATGCAGGCTGTTCTCGACAGGTTTGGTTAGTCCTCGGTGTGCACCTCCTTACACTCACCACATCTCACATTTCCTCTCCACATCTGCCCATACCCCCCCTTCCTTCCGACACAGAGTACACCCTGCCATAATGTCAAAGAGCTGGTTTTCCCAAACAACTGACCCATACAAAGCCTGCACTTGGGAACACAAAAAGCATGGAAAAGATTGTCTTACTGTTTCAAAAATTGACCTATAAACTACAATTTCTCTATCAATTTCAGTTCAACCAGGAGTGAAATGCAGCCTAACGGCCCATGGCAGGAGTGTGAAATTTGTTTGGAGAGGCAGAGCACAGCAACTCACCCATTCACATGTCCAAGGGGGATTAAATGAGGGAAAGTACGGGAGATGAGCTGAGGTTTGGCCCACTTGCTGGGACTTGCACCTCTGTTCTCGCAGAGGAAGCCAGGGCATTCCCCAAAGTCTGCTCTCGTGCCTTCTTGGAGAAGCCACAGGTATTCTTAAACAAAAGTAGTTCTGTTCTTCAGCTGCTCATTTGAAAGTAATCAGCTTGCAAGTGCACCAAACACAATTACTTTAAAACAGGGTACAGACATCGCATTGTGCATCGAGCCCACTCCGCCAAGAACCACCGGCCAGTATCCGGTTACAGAGGCCAAGTGTTTGGAATAAAATAATAGATTTTTAAAAAAACACGTATCGACAGATGTGTGCACACATTGAGCTGGCCTGTGCAGCACACTGTGCCTCGCTGCAGCTGGGGATCAAAGCACACCGCCGCCACCACGGCAGAAACGCCAGCAAACTGTGAATGAAAGGAGTTTGGAGGGGAGCAATGGAGGGAGGGGGGCCAGGGACAGAAACCTGAGAAGCTTGTACTGCACAGAAGGCGATTACAGGAGAAGAGGATCACAGACAAAAGAGGAGGCGAGAGCTCTCAGCCCTGGAAATTCCTGGAAGCCTGAGGGAACTCACCTGGCAGTTTGGGCCAGGCTCTCTAGAGTCTGGATAAGAGCATCGCCATCATTCTTCAGGCTCTCCCAGCGCTTCTCGTTTGAAGTTATCTGGAACAAAAAGAAAGAACCGTTATCAAAGACTTAGCAAGAAATTCCTCTCTGTCATTTTTTTGTGGGAGAGGGGAGAGGGAAACAAGTTACAGCATTTATTAGAATTGTAAATGGAATGTGGCATTAAAGAGACCCAAGAGAAAGTCCCTTTTACTGAACAGGATTGAATTTTAGGCACAGACCATCTAAAGTGTCTTGGCTTAATTAACAAGATTCACTCTCATTCTGAGTCTCTGTATGTGTGCAAATTCACACATTACAGTCTGCCAATCCTGATTTCATCCTTAGTACCAATGCAAATATAAGCCCCATTTAGTCTGAATTCCAGGGAGATCTTGGGAAGGCAGTTGTTCTCATTTCTCACTTCAGGGAAAAAATAACCAAGCTTGTATCAGCCTTTAGATGAGGACACATGGGGTTTCTCCGAGAGGAGCCAGGTTAAAATCACTGCAACATTAGCAGCGGCATGTTGAAATTTTTCTTGCCACTCATCAGTCATAAGATATATTACCTGCACAAACTGTCACCTACAGAGCAGGGGACTGAGTGACCAAAGCTATATGCCCTTCTGTGTCAAGTGAATCCTGATTATAGCTGATTTTGCCGCTGGTGCCTGCTATCATGCTAATCTGTAAAGACTGGTTTATTGTTCTCCAGCTTTAAGTAGTCCAAGTACACAGCTCCGAGTGGCTGCACTTCTCCTGACCAGTTAAGCAGGTGAATGGGAAGGTCACAGGGGACGTGACACGAAGTCACACACACGGCACTGTGGCACAGACACTGAATACTTGGCAGCTTGCTGAAGCAGCTCTCTTATCTCAAAAAAATACTGAAAAAAAAAAAAGGTTTGCGTGTCAGTTCCTGCTTGCAAACGTAAATAAATCTTGGCCAAAGAGAAAGGAAAAGAGGAGGAACAGAGCATCTAATTATTTCAATACTGGAGGAGTTAAAGCTCGAAACAACCACTTCTAATCCCAAAATCTGGCAAGGACTTTTAAGCTTTAGCATGCCATGGCTGGCCCTATTTACCATTGATCAAGCATTTGAGTGATACGCCTTCACACCTCCCTCTTAAATCACAAGAGAAGCTGTATTTACAGCTGCCATCCTACCATAATTTATCAGCTGCGATTCTGCAACAACAGTGTCACTACATCTATAATCATAACATCCTGTAGTTAAGCAGTAACAGGGAACAGGGACCTGTCTGAAGTAAACTAAAATGTATCCTGTGTGCTGGAAAAAAAACAGTGATGCCATTACCTAAGTACAAATCATTGGCAAATCCTGATTACAGATCATCAAACCTTTTTACTCTCTTGAGGGTTGTAACTGACCCCTTCGGTTTATATTTCAGCAATCCCTCCTTCTTTACTTGTCACCCATTGGATACAGAAGATGTTTTGTAATCTGGATGCTGAATGTGAGAACAGACACATGCATAATAGCAGCAATACAGCTGCTGTACAGGAAGAAACGTGCTTTCACCACAAGACATTGCTTTTCATTCCTAAAGAGTTCTCATGTCTCTACCAAACACTTCCCTGTCTTCTACAGCTCATCAGCCGCTGCCACGTTCTGTGCACTTGCCACATTCCTACCCCTCGTTCACCCTGCACACTTGAAGGAGGAAGAGGTCACAGGGGGAGGAAGGTCACTGGAGACTGGATCATGCTCCATATTACTGTGAGGTCAAACAAAGGTTACAGGTATCTCTAATTCTAATGCATCTTAACTCTTCCTACTGACGCCTGTACAACCCTCACAGTCTTTTACGAAACTAGTCTTTGTGCATTATACATTGACAAAACATCCAAAATATGCACAATTATAAAATCTGGTACCAAAAAAACAAGTTTTAATTCTAAAATACTGTATTTCAAACAATAACTTAGTCCTACTTAGTCACTGGGTCTGACTATAAGCTTGCCCATGTTGCAGCATGCCTTGTGTCGTTATTAAGAATACATTTCTGTGGACACAATGCCTTTGAATGAAAAGGATTAAAATGGCTTTATAGGCACAGAAATCGTAATGGACAGAACAGAAAGACCCATGAGATCATCTGCCCCATCCCCTATTATACTTCCCTGTTCAGAGTAGCTTTCAGCCACACGCAATGTGCTGCTGCAATAGCCATCCATAGGGGCTTCTCCCCCTTCTAAATAAAATGCTTCAGTAAGATCCTTTCAACAGTGAAGGTGGAATCACAAGAAGAGAAAGGATCGAGACTTTAACAGCATGATCAGCCTGCAGACTTCTCAAATTAAGTCTAAACCAAATTTAGGACACGTTTTCTCGAGAGCATCAACGAACAGCTTCAGCCAAGCCAAGGTGTGCTGGTGAAGAACAGCACCGATGGGGAACCTGCCCAGACCAAAGGTGGCTGCATGGATTCACACGGGCAGCTGGGACTTCCACACCCGCTCTCGATCACGGGTGTCCAGAAAACTGCTTTCTATCTACCACCAGGTATCCACCCCACGGGCCTGGGAGAGGACCATTGATACGGTAGCAGCAAAGCTGCAAGTTGAATAGAGGGTGAGCTGCCAGGGCCCTGTCGCCAGCTGCACTGCGACTGCCTGCGGGTTTTTTGTCAGTATTCCCATGCTCTGACCTTTTTTGCCCCCTTTTATTTCAGCCTGGGTAGTAGATCAGGTTGCTCCCTGAGCGATCAGAAGGCCTCTCGCATACGACAGCTTAGATCCTGCTTCACATAAAGCTCACGAGAAATGTTGTCTGAATCACTGCTCGCTTTCAAGACCCGAGATAAAACTTTACCCATGTTTTGTATTTAAAAATTGTTCTAGTTTTGTCTTCATTTTGTTCCACAGACAAAAATAAATTATGACAGCACATAAAAACATCAGTAACCAAACTTGTGGCAATGAATGTGTTTTTTCACTCAGTTCATTATCTTTTTTCTAGCCAGCATCGCTGTATCTTTTATCTGCACCAGTTCCAGTTCTCATTCACTTGGAATTTTAACAACTAGTTTAATGATCTCCTGTAATATTGCTATTTGTTAGGGCTGGCTACAACACATATTCAATGACATAATCAATAGCTATTCCTTTAATTAAAAATGTAATTAAATCTCAGTTTAGTTGTACACTCATTGAAATTTAACAAGAATTTCAAAATAGCTTTTCCTTATTAAGCTAATAGCCATTCAGCAGCTTTCCTCTTTTCAATGCCATTAAACAAGAATAAGCCATAAGGAATACCATCATTGATATGCAAAGATGAATATTTCCTAAAATTAAGGATAGCTGTTCGGGTATCTTGGCGCTGCTGAAGGAGAGCGCAGGAAAAGATACAATATGAAACATTTGCTGGAAATTCATCTTCGCTAATAAATTGAGGAGTCTCGGATTCTCGGTCTAAGTAGGAAGTGATTTTTGCAATTCAAGTTTCAAGAAAGCGTGGAAACCTAAGGGACAATTACTTTTCTTAAGGCTGGTTTCATAATACTGAACTGCTTTCTCTGATTAGTCACAACTCACATTTTGTAATTTATAACTGAGTTAAATGACCTAAGCAGTAAACTACTCTCTCATCATTTTGAAGTGAAAGAAATTCTGCTTTGGTGAAGTTTCGAGCAAATCATAAGCTTGATGTCTGTAATGTAAACTGGGAAATAATGTAAAATATTGATTGAGTAAAAATAAGGAGCTTTTCATTTGAAACTTTTTTTAGTTAAAGAAAAGCCTCAGGAGCACATTTAGTGGCACCTTCAAGTGTTATTTTCTCAAATAAACAACTGCTGGAGATGTTTACCATTTCCACGCTTGGCAGATGCTATTCTGTAAGCCACCACCATGCCCGAATAAACAGATACAAGCAAGGCATTTCATAAATGCTCTTTCTCAAACACATTCAATATTTTACCCTCATAAAGTGATGCTTCCTTACTTTTTCCTCAAAATTGAATGCAATTAAGCTAATTACCTTTGCAGGATTGGTTAGCTCAATTTCTTGCTCAACTTTACCAACGCTGGCTGAGAGCAGCCATACAGGTAACACAGAAGTTGCTGTAGATGGGTTTATCAGAACCACCAGACACTTGCAGGTCCAATGTTAGCATCACTTGAACACCGACACATGCTGGGAATAAAGTACCACTTTTCCCCAGCTGGAGGCTTTCCTGTGAATGGGAATTGTATCTTCAGCTAACACTGCAGTAAAACCAATCACCAATACATATTTTTTTCTGTGCACTACTGGGACCCTATGTAGAACATGAAATATACTTTAAAAAAATAACACTTGGGAATAAAAAAAAAAAATTAAAGAATTAAGCACACTTTTAGTACCTTCTAGACACTATCTCAAATAACATCTTCACAGTAAGTACTGTTCCTGCAATTTAAAGTGTTCATCTCGGACTTCTCATTCCTGCTTCCACCTTTGACCGGCTGAAGGCACTGTCAGGAGGACACGGAGCCTTTCATCTCCACCCAAAGCTGCTGTTTCAAATGCTGTCTGGGCTGGTGGCGATTGAAAGTTGATGGCTATTCACAGCTGCTTAGTGTGACCTTATTCCTATTTTTTAAGGAACAAATGTCACAAAATATAGTGGTGTCAAAAAACATCGCTATAGCTGACGTGACAGCCCAGCAAATAAGTCAATGGGATGGTAACTTCAGAAATAAGGGACAATGCCTGGGCTGAAGGAGAAAACCTTCCAGTGTTGCGGCCCATCTTATGCCTATCCCAGGGCATTTAATGGTACTTTTCCTCCCAGGCTGTCAGCGCTCAGCTATTCACAAGCACTGCAGTAATCAAATAAAACACGTCACTTGGTTTGTCATGCACAACTCATGATGACACGACCAGAAATACGCAGCCATTCCTTCTTAGCGGAGGAGCACAATAACCAAGAATATACTGCAAACAGGGACTCGTTCAGTTGAGCACCTACGTGAAATAAAGCTAACAGATCCATTGATCATGTTCAAACTTACTAAACATAAATATTTCTTTCATTATAAATCCCTCTCCAAGCACACACGTTAAGCTGGCAGTTCCCAGAGGAGGTATATCAAATGCATCCATCACTTCTGGAAGCCTGCGCGCTTACTTACCCTTAAAAAGTAAAAGAGCCCTATCTTTGCGTAATAAATCATAGAATACTTTAGGTTGGAAGGGACCTTTAAAGGTTGTCTAGTCCAAGTCCCCCCTGCAATAAGCAGGGACATCTCTGACTAGATCAGGTCTCTCAGAGCCCCGTCCAACCTCACCTTGAATGTTTCCAGGCCAACCTGTGCCAGTGTTTCACAGCCATCAGTGTAAAAATTTCTTCCTTAGATCTAGTCTAAATCTACTCTGATTTAGTTTAAAGCCATTACCCCTTGTCCTATCGCAACAGGCCCTGCTAAAAAGTTTGTCCCCATCCCTCTTATCAGCACACTTGAAGTACTGAAAGGCCGCAATAAGGTCTCCCTGGAGCCTTCTCTTCTCCAGGCTGAACAACCCCAGCTCTCTCAGCCTGTCCTCCTAGGAGAGGTGTTCCAGCCCACTCATCATTTTTGTGGTCCTCCTCCAGGCCCACTCCAAGAGATCCATAAAGGGCCAGATGCAATAAAGCATTTGAAGCCTATAAAGGAGAGGCTGTAATGATTCTATCTTGGTGTCAGGCCCCAAGGAGGAACCCCGAGTGCAGACTGAGATACCTGTGCAGTGCATGGGGAGAACGTAGCTGTAGAAGGGCATGGAGACCTGCATATTGAACACAAAGTTATCTGAATTCCCACTCCTCTCTGGAGCTCAGATTGCTCACACAGCAAACGAAAACCCATAGTCCAGACAGCCAAAACCACAACTCCAACTCTTTTCTCAGCGGCCCCACACCAGGCTACAGGTTCCTACACTCTCCTGCAGTCCTCGCCCCTTTTCCAGGCAAGCGAAGGTCACGTTTTCTGTTGCTGTGGCACAGTTTCCCCTGGATGGGGAGAGGCAGGGAGGTTTGGATGGTTCCCACACAGTGAGTGAATAACAGCATGGCACGGGGACTCTGTGGGGAGACAAGAGGCACCAGAGCTCTCCAGGTGAGAAAAGTTAAGCATCAACTTCCATTTGCCAGGGAAACACTCTAGCTATCAGGCAAATTTTATATCCGTGGCAGGATTTTTTTTTTTTTTTAAATAAAACCAAAACAACCTAAAACAGCAACAAAGAAATCCCAGCTATCTACAGTGGTCTTTTGCGAGTTGTCTTATCTGGCATTTGCTAGATGTGCTCTAGGCGGGCACATGGGACTGGACCCTTCAAAGCACCTGGGTGCAACCAATTTACAGTTTTTTTAATGAAAACTAATGGTAACTCTTGCCAGGCTATGCAAGTGTAGCAGAGTAACACCCAAGGATGGTGTGCTCACAGACACACTGCATGCTTGCTAGGATGGCCACAAGTGAGTTTGCTCTCCATAATGTACAAAAGTTCTTCTAAAAGTGTAAAAACCTTCCTAGAGTTCCCTCTGTCACAGTGGGCTTCCTTGCTACTCTACTCTCTACACTGCTTCAGCGGGAGAGAGACAGACACAGAACGCGTGTGTGGGAAGAACAAATCAAGTCGGACAAGTTATATTTATGTTACTAATTGCCAACTCATTTGAACAGGCCTGAGCAATGTTGCTGGACCATAAAAACAAGAAATGAAAGTTACAAAAGCGTGAGCATTCCAGTTGTGCTTTGGCAAGCATATTGCAGTCAGGGATTGCAGACACACAATTACAAAGACTTTGTGGCCTTCAGATCCTGCAAATACATGTGAAAACAAGCAGGTATCTGTGACAAAAACCCCCCTGCATCAGACAGCTTAGCTCTGATTTCAGAGTTCAAAAATCTTTTTTTTTTTTTTCCCTCTTTATGGATAAAATTCTTGTTCCACTGAAGTCAGCAGCAAACTCCTTTTGACTTTGATAAGGCCAAGATTTCATTTGACGTATTTTGTTTTCTTCTAATTTGTATGTGTGTGCAGGTTTATTTCTAAGTTCAAAGCAATTTCCACCGGTAACTTGGAAACGTACCAGTTTTCCGGCAGTCTGAAAGCCACACTGTCTCGAGGACTATTCAAAGAGAGAACAAGGAATGTCTCCCACACACTATGTAATGGTTAATTGATTTTGGACGTTTCTTGACACCTGCCCTTCAGCATACACATAACGCAGAGCTCCACGATTGCTGTAAAGTTGTAAAATTACCAACTCTAAGGGGCATTATCTAAGCATAAGAGGAGATACGTAAAACTGCAGGGTAATTATTGAACAGAAGACTGCTCTCTGTCTTGTTTGATTTTTTGATTTGGTTTTAATTACTAGCGGTGTTCTCAGCTTGCTTTCAGGAAATACAAGATGTCTTTATAACCCAGAAAATATCCATTATCGCAGTTTCCATCCTCCATAACTAGTGAGTTTAAAATATTTGACTTAACAGAACTGGATAGGGCAACCTCTTTACATCCATCAGAACCAGCTGTCCATAACAACTTCATTAGCAAAAGTAAACTGCCTGGCATAAGGGGTCTCAGGTGCTACAGGAGACTTCCACATAGCACTGCAGTATTAACAAGTTATGTGTGTTCATAAGCCAGCCCAACACCAATATGACATTAAAAATAAACACTTGCCACCCTGTTGCTGGTGAGCTCATCTGCAAACACTGGTTCATTCGTCATCTGCATGCCAATGGCTCCCTGAGGTACCACTTCAGACTAGTTTCACTCTGCCCAAACAATGATCCCAGGCAGCCTCAGATGTCAGCTTTAGCAAAATGGGACCACAAACCAAGCTTATACAAACCTCACACAAGCCCCTGGGATCCCTTTTCCCACAGCTCCCAAACAGGTGCCTGTCCTCACCCTGCTGGGTTCGACGAGACCACGACCTCCCAGGTACACCTCAACCTGATGGTCTTGTATGACTTCCCCGGGGAAATCCAATAGAATAATTTTTTGTTACCACAGCAGGTTCAATTTAGGCTCAGGTCTGATGTTTATAGTCCTTTAGGAGCGATTATAGAGGCTTCTGGTTGTATTAGAGCAAAAAACCCCTAAAAGCAGTTAGGAACACACACTGTAAAACAACGCAGGAGGTTCTCTACGTATCTGGATTTCCCCTTAAGTTCATAATTCTCTGGATCTCTCATATTCAAGTGTCCTTCACGTTCTCTCTTTCTCTTCATCAGTTTTTCTTCTAAAATAGCTTCTGACAAGTAACTCCCAATTCCTCTTAAGTGTTGATTCCTGCAACTCTTCCCAATGGTGCTGTCCTTTATGGCCTAGTAATTCAACTCATGAATAAGACCCCTAAATTCCAGCATCTGTCATCCCTTGTATCTCCCTGTAAAATCACAAAATAGTCTCACTGTGAAGTTTTCTCGGAGTTACGTCCAACTTACATTGATATCCTGCACGGGTTAGGGACGGTCATCTTTTCTTTTCATGTTCACCTAGTACAGCCGAACCCAGATCTTTCACTGCCATATTTTGTGCTATGACGATTCAAAAAGTTTCAAATATTTATATACTTGTAAGGATAAGATTCATTACTACAGATAAGTCATCTTCTCACTATTAGGAAAACCAGCGACACCCAGAACATATTGGAAAGTGCTGACCTTTAAATGGCAATTACCATACAGGAGAAGTATGCAAGGACCCAAGCAATTATCAATGGCATAAGTGCTTCTATATTTAAGGACACAAACACTTGAGCAGCCATGCCTGTGATGCTCAGGTGAACTGGACAAACTCCTAGAAACTGCCAAGCAGTTGCAGTTTACTGAGGAATTTGAGTTTTAATGCATACAGCCTCCAAAAAAATTCTACCTCCAATCTGACGTTGTCCCTTGTCCTGCTTTAAAATGCTCCTCATAAAGATAAAAGATTACTATGCCTTGACAAAGGCAGAGTCATGTGAACAGATGCTGTCAGTTGTCCTTATACAGATCAACTGGTACAAGTCAAGTCTGACCTACTATGCAAAATCTCTAGCTTCCCCTGAGCAGAAACTTGATACAGCATCGATTAACTTTCACAGAAGATGAAGCAAAATTGGAAAGTTAACGCTCACGTTGGTTATAATCTGGACTTGAACATAAGACTCCAACAACTAAAAGTCTGTACAATTTGACTTAATGTTTTAGATCTAGCATTCCAAGAATGCAGGAATATGATGAGTTAAATTAAGAACCGATACAGATTATGAAAAATACATACTTAAAGAATAAGAAAAGTAGCAAAATCTTATTAGAAAATCATTATGAACTATGATTTTGAGCTAAATATTAAAGCATTAAATATTAGTTCCTTTGTAGCCCCTATTGACTCGGTTTCTATGGATACATAAAACTTGGACATAGAAGCCTCGAGGCTTACCTTAAATACCAAACACGGATAGCCTTTCATATAGTGAAAAAAGAAAATAAAAGGCCTGATGATTTTTTTATTAGGGGAGAAAAGCACCATTATATTTATGCTCTATCTAAAAAGCAACCAGGAATGTAAATGACTGAACAGGGATATAAGTCTATAAAACACCAATTTCTGAGGAAAATTATGCTTTATGTAATGGTTCAATTTCCATAAAATTGTAAAAACTGTCATAAAAACAAATGGACTACTGAAATCGATGCTTGCTTATTGTCATGTGACAGATGGCTCTGCCTGCCTGGCAGAGAGCAAACAGCTACCTAGTTGGTCCTCACTGACCTGGGAGAGAATCATTTTGGTCTATTCACTTTTTTTTTTTTTAATGAGCCTGGTTGCATTTAAGTATCTTTGTGGCAGCCAGTAAGTCATCCATGCGCAATTACAGAGAGGAGGTCAAAAGGAAGTAATAGTGATGAGCCCAACAGATGACACAGCTAGACAATCTCAACAGTATTGCACTATGTAAAATTACAGTGCACTGAGACACCAAATGAGTCCGGCAATCCTTTTGTGCCCACAGAAACAATGAATTAGGACTCCGCAAGGAAAACAACAGCGATAGTCACTGAGAATTACACGGGCTTTGAATTATGAATCGAATAAACAGGTTGCAGGTTTCAGAACTGCCAGTTTCACTGTACAACCCGAAGCAAAACATCTGTCCATGTGAAGGGAGAGCGTATTTCTCATTACTGACCGTGACAGCATTGTTTTTTGGACAGTTCCTGTATCTATTCATAATTATACTGGGCTCCCAGTACCCAAATACCAGCACAGTGCTAATCATCGGGGGAGGATGTGTGTGGTCTCAGAAAGCAAACGTGTTCCAAACAAAGGGGTAAGAAACTTCCCCCAGGAACATGAGTCCACAGCATGTCAGCCACTGGAATAAAGAGATTTCATTCTTGCTGTTCTCTGAAACTAAGCGCAGGTCCCATATTTGATCCCCCCTCCATCAGTGTCAATAAAGAGCAGCCATTACAGACTGACTGAATACTTTAATGTCAGTTGTGAAAACAACCATCAACCAAAATGGCAGCCCAAATCTGCACTTAATGCTGACACACATATACTTCCAGACTTACAGCACTTATTCCCAATAAACAGAATACGACTGAACATAGAATGAATAGTTCAATGCCAAGTTGCAAGTAAGTGTTCACAGTTACTTCAGAGGTCATCCCCACTCACGGCAGCTCACACAAGTTGTCAGTATGTTCATGTTTTGGGTTTTGTCAACACTTACCATTTCATTAAGTTGTGTTTGGACTCCACATGCTTCACCCTTTATGAGCCCGGCTGTTTTACTGACATCAAGGAAACTAGTGATTTGACAATTTCATACCCATTTTCCTCTCCCTTCCTCAACTCGCATATACCAGCACTTGGCTGACTATCACAGTTCCATCGGTGACTGGCAGGAACAGATTCCTGAGTAGCTTTCCTATGCTTTTATCAATTCATTGAGTTCCAGCTCCTGGCAGCCTGTGTATAAGAGAAACTCTTGCAGCTGTCCCCAGCATAATGGCATCTTACAGTTCTTTATAATATTATTTCAAGATACAGACGAATATAAACTCCATGGAGCTTTTTTTCTGCAACTGCAAAAACAAAAGGGCTCTAACACAAGGGTAAATGATTTACAGCAGAAACTTGCAAAGAGAAGATAAATCACCTTTTTTTTCCTCAATACAGCACCATACAGTCATCTCCATCTTTTCTTATCAGCTGCCATTTCCAACACATGCAAGAAGTGCTGTTATTATGCTAGGGAGCAAAAAGGATCAAGCTCTTCACCCTGGCAGTCTTCTATCAACAATAAAAGAAAAAGATACAAAGACTGCAAGTCCAACACGATGTCACTAACTGGTGACACGCATGGCAATATACTGCTTTACTGTTAATAAAAGAAGTCAGGGAAGACCAAGGCTCATTTTATTTATCAAGTAGCTGGTAACTCATCCCTGACAGTATAAAAAGAAGGGCAATGCATGACAACTCTGTGTAATACTTCACGGCAGACGGAGCAAGGGGAACGAGACTAGCTGTCTGTGCAGCTGGTGGGCATGGGCAGAACGATTCTGTCCTAAAGCACCTGCCCAGTTGTTAGCACCAAGGTGGGACAAGGCGAGGAGGAATATACCCCAGTGTCAAGAAATGAATGTAGAGGTTAGAAAATATCTGCTGAAATTGTTCACCTCTCCACGTAGTAGGCTGTGCCTGGCAGTGTTACCACAGACACCCCCGCTTATCTTCTCCATTGCAGAGTTAAACAAATTTTAGCTAAATTAAAATAATGCAATTAAATAAAGAGTCAAACAATCACCAAGTCCTCAAGTTAAAGCAGTTTTAGAAATTACCAACTGCTTAGCTAGAATGTGAAATTTATGTATATGTGTACCCACTTAAGGTGGCTGGCTTGAACCACCGATTGTGATTCACACTAACCTACTTTACTCCATGCTGTAAAAGACTGGGGTGCCCATACAATCAGCTGTGTTGTCTCAGACAGGGCAGTATTAATTTCCAACTGAGCAGGCAACAGCTCCCTTAACTCCTTTGCCTTAATGGCACTGAGATGGATGTCCT
Organism: Tringa tobata; assembly: GCA_033628505.1. NCBI lineage: Eukaryota > Metazoa > Chordata > Aves > Charadriiformes > Scolopacidae > Tringa > Tringa tobata. The sequence continues at coordinate 2,577,253 of JAHREE010000179.1, forward strand.
TATTTTAAAATTTATTTTAAAATTCTGAGCAAGAAATTGCTATCAACAGAGGAAAGATGCTAGCACAACGCATCCTTACTTTTAATGCATCCTTATTTTTATAAAACATATTCGAATTCAGATTAGTTATGTCAGCCATTAATTATGTTATCCAAGATCCTTTACGAATGGTTTTTTGGGGGTTTGGTCGCCATAGTTTAAAAGAACAAACAAACAAAAAATTCACTGCCCCAACTGTTTGCTCCATATCACTGCCAGGGGTTCTTGTTCCCAAAGCATGAAGGGGAGAGTAAAATCCCTGCTTGTATCTCACTTGCTCTGGTTCCCAACCTGTCCTATTAAACCGCCAATGAAGGTGGACCTGCATTAACACTGGGCTGAGACATGTTTCCAGTTCTATTGAGTCAGGACAGCAGGGAGACAGGACAGCGAAGCGGAGGTGGTGGTGGACCAGGCAGGGCAGAAGACTCCGCTGCAGCCAGCATCTCAAAGCCTTAACATGAGCTCACAGACTTTTGTCATTAAAAGGTGGAGATAAGGAGGAGAAAGTAAAAAAGACAAAACTTTCAGTGAAGAAGTCTACAACAAAAGGAGAGTCTGTCCTTCCATTAACACAAAATCTGCTGAATTCCCAAAGAGGAGCCCCTTTTTCCTCTAAGAAGTAATGAGTTTAATTTGGATAGGAGAACATTTCACTGGAAGACAAACTGACTGCTTCTGTTTGTAACTCTGTAATACAGCACAGATTGACCTTTGCATTCTCATTTCAATGCTTATCTTGAACAAACAGCCAAGAAGTCGATGTCTACAGAGAAAAAATTAGGGAAGTGACTTTTCCCTAAAAGTGCAGAGCAAGTCCTAGGGAAAATTTTAATAAATATGAGTCCAGCTGCTGTGGCTGAATGTTAACCAGCTTTGTGATGCAGTGTTTATCTGGCCATGAAACGCTTGCTGAGACAAGTTAAACTTCAATCTTGAATTATACGATTAAGTCTTTCAGGGAGAAAAAGATCCTTTGTAGTTCTTGTTATCTCAAAATATGTTATATTACAGTATCAGCAGAAGAACAAACTTTCTTATTTTAGACATGCATCGGCTTTTTGCTTTTATCGCGTGGGTGAATTTAGGGTTCAAGGAATGGATCCCACTGACTGAAGCCAATCCTAAGGAATGCAAGGGTTCTGACAAACCTCGCCCACGCAGATCGGAAAGTGAACCTTACACCTGGCCTACAGCACCGCCGCTTCTGCAGCCTTGGCTCCGGTTGAATAGACAATCGTATCGAACTGTGTACAAAACAGCTACCGACTGTAGCTCAGCTTTCAGCTATGATCTAATCGGGATGGCAAGTGGATATTTTTCCCTCTCATTTTCATTTTGACTATCTTTTTTTTTCCCATAAAGTACTATTATCACATGGTAATATTCATAATAAATACACGCAGGTCCCAAATAAAGTATTTCTAACTTAATAAAGCAGCTTGGTTTCTCTTAGAGGTTTCAAGTTAAAACTCCTCAGACATTTGTGCTGATGCGCAGCTAATTACATCATTGTTTTGCATTTGCTGTTGCTCAATGACCATGAACAAGGCGTGCCTTAAAATTAGACGTTGCAGCCCATACACTTAACCTGATTAGGTCAATAATTTAAATATTAACACAGTGATGGAAATGAAAGCCAACAGATTCTTGTTAAAAAAGAAGTCATTGTATACCCTTGCACTGTATTTTTTTAAAAACATGAGACCTAAATGTTTTCAGAGGTGGAATGAGTATTTGGATGTCTGCCACAAGATACTACCTTTTGCTCCTATACCCACTGTGGCTGTCAATCTCATAACTGTGTCCTCCAGGACAAGGTAACTGAGTCACAGTGCAAACTTAATCACATCACAACACAAAGCTGATGTGATGATCTCATTATTGTTCCAGGAAAGGGAATAAACTCAATTCCTATTTACACCAGCAAATCTACCTTTCAGCAAAGACCTGCAAAGGCCCTGACCACAAAACAGGGAGAACAAGTAACATGAGTGGCACCCTATTAAGGAAACTATTAACGCAAGCAAGATAGTGACAATGAGAGTTTTAAAGAAAGTCTCAGTGCTTTGTCAGAGGATTTTTGAATTTTAAAGGAGTTCTGAAGTTTAGCCAAATCTACGATCCTTTTTGTTAAGGTTAAGGTACCTGGAAGTTACCTTTATGTCAGGTTAAAAATAATTTTGTACATTAAAGAAGAGATTTATTGCACTATTTCAAACACTCAACCCAATCTAAATTGGCTAGGAGGCTCATTTTGAAGCTCTTTGCCCTTTTTAAAGTATTGTATTTGGATTATTTTCTAGCCTAGTATCAGACATGCAGAAACAAAATCTAAAATGACTAAATCTGACTTAAAAAGAATACCTATCTGATCAAAGCCTCTGGCTCACCTGTGTTGGTTGTTTGTGTTTTGGGGGGGGGGTTGGGGTTGGCTTTTTTTTTTTTTAGAACTAACTAGCAGGAAAAGTCTTATCTTCTAAGAGTTGCACTTAAAACTGATTGCTTATAAAGATTTGAAGAATGATTGGGATTATCATTCTAAAACAGCACCCGGGGAGCTGGGTGGATCAAGGGATTGCTAATGAGATATCAAGTCTTTCACATCTAAACTGCTGATTAAAATTCAATCTAAGATAAAGATCCCCCAACTGGTGGACAGCTGATGATCTGTAAGAAATGAGGTGATCTCACTCTATTCTTAGAATATACATGTTTTAACATGTTATACACTGAACTGCCAGCAAAATTGGCACTCTTTGCAGTGAAACCAAGGAATACATCGACAATGAAACATTTAAATTAACTTTTATCCCTCAATACCGTAAGACAAAAAAAGGCTTTGGCTTTTTGGATTCAGGTTTAGATCACACTTACATTCCCCAACCTGCTCAAAATAAGAGTTTCAGCCTCTAAGACTACAACAGTAAATCCAAATGAAACATTTCAGTAAGGTAAAAATTACTATTTAAGTTCCAGAGTAGCTATATTGAGCTTTAATGACTTATAATTTACAGAAAGGGCAGTGGTAGATGTTAATGAGTGACTCAGACAACTTTCTATTATGCTTTTCTGCAGAAGCAGTCATTATCACATGTCAGTTGCTCAGAAGATAGCACTCTCTAGTCCTCCCTCTTATTTAATAAAAGCAAATTAATCATTTCCAATCTTTTATTTATTCGGTGAATTTAGACCCTAGTTTCACTTATAAATTACAGTAAATGTATCATTTTAATTAACTTATGAGTCGTAGCTGTTCTGCAGATGTTTTGTTTGTTTGAACATACTTTAGCCTATGAACTATTTGCAACTCTTTGACTGTGATTTTTGATTTACTAATGGCATTTGTGACAGATCAACTGTATGACATTTTACCATTTCTCTTTGCTGACTGCCAGGTCAGACTGTGAGTCCAGACCCTACGCTTAAAGCCCTTTGCTCTTGGTACATGACATGTCTATCTATCTCAAATGGCTACCATGCAAACCAAGCCCATAGCCAGTACTGGGAGACGCACTGACCTTACCTGACTATGAATCAGTGGGTTGGGCACACACTAATTGCTACAGCAGGAGCAGAGCCTGTTCCCCTTACTCAGCCATCTTCCCAACTTCCTTCCTCCCAAGAAGAACTCCTTCCACCCATAACCCAAGCACTTTCTCCCTGCAGGAACCTCCCTCACAACCCCATGGCAATTATCACCCATGCACCGGAGGGGAACCCACCAGAGCGAGACCCAGTCACATGCTGGTGGCACTGCATGGAATAGGAGAGGCTAGAGGAGTTCTTTGTTGTGTCTTTCAAGGATTCCTCTACTGCATTCATTGCTCTACCAGGGAAAACAACTTCTTCCTGTGCTAGGTCCCAGGGCAAATCCAGAGACATTGCCCATTGGTCCAGGAAGAAGAAATATAGTCCCTTTAAATAGTGGAAGGTGTTGACTACCCACAGGTGTCTCCCCTACCTCCATGGCACCATCAAAAATGCCCCCTTACAGTAGGCATGCACAGCTAGCGAATCCCACCAAACACAAGACAGGTTGCTTAGCAGGGAGTGAAGAGGGATGTCACAATGTGTGGAAGAAGCCACCTTGAGACGAGATACCATTTCTTCTCCTGCTGATTCTTTCCTAACTCTCTTCCTCTTGTGCACCGCCTCCCAGATCCTGCTCACCCCAAACCCAGTTTGCTAGCCATCCCTCCACAGATACCCATGTACAGGTGCTGGAAATTTGTCCTTGGGGACAAAAATGGCAAATGTAATTCATGGCAGGGGGGCAGGCTCCTTCACATCATTAGAGGAGGTCACTGATGCATGCACAGCCCATCTCCCAAGACAATCTGTGCATAGAGACAGTCATATAAAGGACTAACACCACTATCATCAGTCATCTCAGAGTCCTTGAGGAAGCCTTGGATATGGTCCTCTGGGATCCGGTTGGTAAGAGGGAAGAGACTGCCATAGCGGATGCCAGGCAAAAATCCACCCTGAAGATAGAAGTACTTGGCTACCACCTTTCCAGAAAATTAAGATCTTGGGTCTGACTTCTGTCACCTGCGTAAGGGATGACCCCCTGCCTTCCCATTAGGTCTTTATCTAGTTGCTGAGACAATACCAGCACTCAGCCTTATCTTCCCTGTCTAAACCTCCTCCTACAGCTTCAGTCTCCATGCTGACCATTGGTGGCCAATCCCAGAAAGCTCGGCAAGTGCCAGAATTAACAGAATCCAGATAGAAAAGGTGTACATACAGAGCCCTTTCTTCTTGCACTTCCTGTGGATCTGTAAGAGGGGTGTCATCCTCTGCCAGGAGGCTGAGAATGTGCTTCTTGGTACCCTTCTGCTTTTCCAAGGAGTAGATGTATGCATTACTCCAATTCCCCTCCCAAAGGAGCTGGATGTGCAATCAGAGAAATGTGTCTCAGGCCCACTGGTCTTTCTGTACCCAGACTTTACTCTTTTTCTCTTATTATTCAATACACTAGGGTAATGCGGGTGCCTTTAGGCTCCAAAATATCTTGCACCAGATGCCAACTTGCCACAGTCCTCCACCAACTAGCCTTTTTCACATTGCTGCAGCATAAGGACTGGGACACACCTTCTCTACATCCCAACACCTTTACAATGAGGAAGACACATCATTTCCTCTCTATCAAGCAAGCCCAAACTTCCGAACAGCCTCTAACAAAGCCCATTGCCTCTGACAGGCTATTGTAAGAACAATGACAGGTTGACCTTGGCCAAAATTAAGAGTCTGTGGCCATTATAGACACCAGGTAGCAATCCATGAAAGGGATCAACCAGCCAGAGAGGAGTTTGTTACTCGTTTCTGGCCTCATGGACATTTTTCTCAGACCAATGTTCTACAAGCCTCAAGGCCTGTATAGTTAGGATGATTTTCCCTCTATACATTATTCAGTATTTATCATAACTGAATGTTATTGGCAATTCTGTCACCCATTCAATCAATATTTTGAATCGTCTGCAACTCTTCACAAGCTGCCTTAGTTTTGAATAATTCTGTCTTTGTCATAGTGCTCTTCATCTCTTTTTCCAGGCAATTTATGAATGCATTGCAGAGCAAAGATCCTGGTGGGCTTATGACAGTAACGTATATTTACGATGCAAAACTAGCCATTTATTGTTTCCTTTAATCTGTGAGAAGAACCTTCTTCTTTCTCATGGGATCTTAGTTGCTTTAGGAATTTCTGCTGAGAAACCTTAAAAAAAGCCTTTCCAAATCCAACTCCACTATATTAATTCTTCACACGCTATTGACTCACTCAAAAGAACCGGAGAAATATGACTTCCCTCTCCAGACATTATATTGACTCTTACATAATGTGCTATATTTATCTTTCTGTTTACCCATCCTTCCTTTATTATCACATCTAATGGTTCAGCCTTACAGAATTCAGAGTTAATTGTTGGAAGTTCTCAGAATGATCCCTGGATCCCTATACTAAAAAATTTTAGTATAGACACTGATTTACCCAATAGGCTGCATACCACAATTACACACTCAGCAATTTCTTGGACAATTACCATTAGGACCAGCTGACCTGTTCTTACTCAATCAACTTGTTCCAAAATCTCTTTTTGTAACACCTTAATTTTTTTTTAGATAATTGAAAAGACCAAACTGTGTAACTTTCAGTAGCAAAAATCAAAAGTCTGAAAAGAGACCTTTGGGGTATAAGTACAAGACTTCCCCTGTTCTTGTCTTCAGAGGAATACTTCATGTGTCAATCAACAAAATGAAGTTTGGATCAAAGATACAATAGTTTGTCAAAACTTTATAAAGAGGGATGAATGACTACCTTCACTGGCAGATTATGTATTTTTTCATTTGATGAATTAACAAGCTATTAATGAGGACTGTCTATGATCATCGGAATGGCATCTTTGTTTCTATTATGAGACAATTTTTTGAAAAATATACACCTCAGAGTATAACCTAGGTGACTGACCTTGCTGAGTAGCACATACTAATCGACTGTAAAATTACACAAACAATAATCTACATTATCACTACACACTTCCAACAACCTTTTAAGTCTTAGTACCTCAATGTTTATGGACACACACATTCCAAGACAGAGAGAAAAATGCAGACATTTGGAAGTCATCTGATAGACACTTCACCTGGAGATAGGCAGTCTCATCACCTTGAAATGATTTCTTGCGATTTCCCTTGAAAGCATTTCCTGGACAAAGCCCCTGGAGATAAGACACTTCTTACTGATTGTGTCCATCCCTTATCACTTTTCCATCCAAAATTTTCACACACCAGGGGACTCCCCTCAAACCTGACACTCAGAGTGACACTTCTTGTATGGTGCAGTTTCTGAATTTGTTCATGAAAACAGAAATGAGACAAGGTTTTGAAGAGCATGTTCTTGTGTATTTGTAGCACATATATGACAAGCACACAACTATAATATATCATAATAACATATCTAGCTTTTGACTCTGAGAACGAATTGTGGGTGTATTACTTCTTGCTTAATGGGAATACCACTGGAAAGTACTTTTTGAAAGGATAATAAGGCAGTGCAAAGAGCTAAGATTCACAAAACTATGAGAAGAGGATAATTTTGTGATGGGTGTGGAGTGTGGGAGTTTTCTGAATAGATGCTCAGAGCCAAGAAAAGTTAACCTTCTTTTTTTCTAAGTGAAACAAAAACTTCTAATAAAGACATCAGATAAACGGAATAATATTATTGTTATAGGACACGCAAGTGGAGTAAACCTAGAATATGATAGCATTTCAATGATATGCAGAAATGACAGGTTTAGAGAGTTATAAAACATAGGAAGCTAAAATTAGAAAATGTTGCAAACATATCTGACAACTGAAATAGTCTTGAGAACAGAGTGTTTACCATGTCAGTGGAGGGAAATTAGCATAATTAAAAAGCATTGATAATTTACGTAATGCAGGTGAAGGAGTGAGAACATCATTGCATTGTAATGAGGAGAACTATTTTCAGTCTCATTTTAAATTGGACTCAGCAACTTCAAACACATCAATGGTATTTATATAAGTTACTGGAACGACCATATTTAAAACACATTAGGGCAACTAACTTTTAATTTGTCAGTAAACCAAAGACCATTGAGTATGCCACCGACTAACACTGAGGGGCAAAAAGGAGGGTAAGTTCTCTAGATGGTCTTGAAGGCTGCGGGACAGAAAGTGCTGAATTCGGGGAAATGTCAGAATGGTTAGGGTATGGAAACAGACAGCTGATGGGTACATAACAAAAAGTGCAAATACCAGATTCTTAACAAGGAAGTCTCATGGGGGAGACTGCTGAAGAACAAGCTGGAAGCTAGCTATGGAAGAGGGCGTGGAGAAATATCTGGCAAAGGGGGGTTATGGCCTCCATCTTCCTAGATCTCAGAAGAGGGTTTGATTACTGGTTAGGGTTATCCACAGAGCAGCTTCTCCCATGGTGAGCAGGGGGATTTTAAAATAGGACAATGGCATTTTATTACAGCACAACAGCTGAGAAAGGATTCTCCAGTGGATAGAGAGCACTGGTTCACAGCCTCTCCGCTCCCTCCTTATTTTGAATGAATTCAGATCTTGGAAACTGAGCCCCTGCCTATATTCATGTTTGTTTACATGGCTGATGGACAGGAGGTAATATTTCTTTACATCTCTCTTCACAAAAGCCTGCAGCAACAGATGGATTTTGCAGCATAATCTAAAGGTCAACAACTTCTGACCAGCAAACTAATGGAGAACAGACCAGACTGCACCAAGTTCAGCACTGGGGAAACCTAATTAAAAATTATGTTCAGATTTAACCAATGTTTCAGAATTGCACAAGGACAGAGCAAGTACCTGATGCATCTAAGATATGTTCAAATCAATAAATCCCTTTTCTAAAAAGGAAAGCTATGGATAAATGTAAATCACGTGCCAAATTCACTATTTGCAAGATCAACATGTAACAAAAAGACAGTTTTCTCCGTCAGTTAAAAGTATTTTAGAAGCCTTTAAACACGTTAATGTATCCTGAGCTGAATGTGACAAAGCAGTGGATTTTGTAGTGATGTGTCTGAAACAGCTGAGAATTATTTTCATGAGTTGTAGATTAAAAAACCCAGAAGACTGTCACATGATGGACATTCGGAAGCACTTAGCGATTAATCAAGACTCTCAAGCCACAAACTTGAAATGCCCTACTTCTCCTTCAGCTAAGAAAACTGATTCAACCCTGCCATACTGCTCAGCTGCCCACCCTCTCACCAAAATGTCTTTAATTGCCCCAGGGTGTACCCCTCTGCTATTGAATATCCTTCCAACTCAAAGGGACTAAACAAACATGACCTGTGCTTAACAGTAATGCATACAGCTATAGCACCTCATCCAGAACAAATGAAAGATCAGTCAGCTATCATTTTGTATACCCTTTCAGTAAGAAATCGTTTCAGTTCAGCAGTTTGTAACATGGGCAACTGGTTGGTAAAACCAGTCATTCTCATTCCACAGCACAGATCGTCAAGCAATGAAATCAGTGCAGTCTCTGAAGAGCTGCATGGCCTCTAGATTGATAGGCAGAGGTGAGAGATCTCTGAAAACCAGTGTTTTCTATTTGATTTTATCAGTCAGCTTGAGTTAGTGTCCTTGACGGTAATATTTTATCATTGAACTTCACACAAACACCGACTTTTAGATACGAATTCTACACATACACAGATGCAGGCATATAAATTAGCAAAGCCCAATTACTGGTTACCACAACACTAGCAGTAATTTTAGCTATTATGTAATTGATAATTGATTCTGTAGTTTAAGTTGCAGAACTATTATTATAATACTCCTCTTTTGCACACACTCTTCTGAATATACCTTATAGGGAAGAAGCATTCCCTATTTTGAGAAATTTCTGAGAGTTTTTAAGACTGCAGAAAGCATTTAGCTAAGTTTTCAGCTGCAGACTTTTAAAAAGGAGCACAGAAAATATACATGCAGGAAAGGAAGTGCACGTTTTAAAGAGCTGGCTAAAAGACAGCACTTTGATTTTGCCCCAGTTGTTGATTTGATTCCATGAGACCATGAAGAAGACCAACCAGCGGGAATTAAAACATTAGATCACAATAAATCAACAGACATGAAAACATTAGCTCAGGCATTAAATTTACATTTTCCAGACCATTGCCTCTTGTGACCCAGAATATACTGGGAAATTTGAAGTTCTGCTGTCAGTTCTGTAGCTCTGTTTCACTCTAGCCCAAAGCAACAATCAGTGCAGGCTCTCGCTTCACTCTCCTGCCCTACACTGGAACATATTTATTTTTAGCCATGGCATAGTTACAATCTTATTACACATAGGAGTGAGGAAGATAAGGTCCATGCTCAGTCACAGACTGGGAAGATGCACACACTGTTTAAATGGAAATAGCAGCTGTTGGGAGGACCATACAATCATCTGCACAGTTCAAGAAGCTTTAGTGTACTCAGCGAGAACAGAATTTTCAGACATTTCTGTCTCTACTACAGAAGAAATCTTTACTGAGCATATAACAAGCTGCCATTTTTTAAGGGTTTCAAGCTTTTAAAAAACCTTCCAAACAAGAAAAGACTTCAATAGATGGCAAAAGCCACATTGTCAAAACAGAAGTCAAATTCTTACCACACACAGTAAGTTTTCAGAAAAGCAGAGTTTAAAAAAAGTCATCAGCGTTTTTAAAACTATGACCAGATAATAATAACAACATAATATCTTTGAGTAATATTCCAGGAAACTTTGGAAATTTCATAAAGAACAGCTTTGGAAAATTTCAATCTGATGCCAACACCTATTATGAAAAATCAGAGCCAAAATATCCCAAAGTTACAGGCAACCGTTATACACTGGGACCAGTCAGAAAACCCCAATAATAAGCAACCACGGATGCCATATCAAACCCTGTCTATGCCACAAGGGAAAAGAAAAAAAATTTTTTGCTGTCTTCTGGCTAACGTGCTTTTAGCATGCTCTCTCTCGCTAGTATCACCATAGTATTTCTCCTAAACATTGTGCTGCATTAAATGACTTCCCAGGATAGCTTTGTTTCTTTTCCCCATCTCCATATTATTTCAGAAATCATACTATAACAACACTGGTGACAGATGTTTAAATATGTCTGTTGCTACCACAGCTTCAATAACAGTGCACAAAGGCTGTAATGACCACATCCTGCCCACCACCCACCACCATTCAGTCTGTCCAGCTCCATCAAGCAGACACAATGGGACGCACATAGAAATGTTCACCTTTCAGTATCTCAGTTGAACAACAGTACTTCTGGACTTCTAAATTTACCTCCCTTCTAGGAAATTCAGATAAATAAAAATCAACATAATAGCAAGCTTGTGATGGGAATATTGCCCAGGTACTAAAGAATATTTCATACTCTCAAGCAATATCAAGTCAGTTACGGAATATTTGTAGTAATACAAAACTGAACACGATACAAATACAGATTATTTTTTTTTAAGTTTTCCCATAATAAATTACCACAACATATGAACAAACATCTCTAATGCAAAAATATTCTACAGATAGTTTCAAATCCACTCATATCTCCCTATTTCAACTGGCCTTGCCACGATGAGGCTATGTCTTGTAAACAATGGAAGAACCAGACACCAGTGCCCTACATATAGTGCATGTGCCCTTTATGTGACATACAATAAAGGTCAATGGGGGTCCTGATAAACAGGGACTTTTTGGAGAGAGTATAAGGCCATGACCTATAAATATGGAAGAGGTGAAGTCCGTAACACTTTTTTTCCTTTTTCATCAAGGACAGTCATGGATCCAGACTCTTAGGGGCTCTGGGCACTGAGCCTGATCCCTGGCTATTAGAAGTAGGACAGTGGGAAACTGATGTACGTAAAACCAACCACTCAGATGAACACAAACTACATCCTTACCTCCCTCCCTCTAACAGAAGTCACAGCTGGGTTAAGTAGCACAGGGCAGGGGTAAAAGTCTCCCCTTTGAAAGAGATCAAGAGAGGTCCCTCTCCTGATGGAAACTCAGAAGACAGCCTGATTGCCTGTAGCCTAAGCTACATCTGCACTCTTACGTGAGGCTACTCCAAGAGTCTGAGTTCTGAAAGCACCACGGGACACAATTTGCTGATATTGCATTACTAAGAATTAAAGAGTTTCACCCTTGAAGCTTCAGCTTATCTGGGACTAAGTGGCAGAATCGCCTGTTACTGCTGAGTGCCCCAAGCAGCTATCCCTTACCAATCTGTCCAAGCAAATCTCAGACATATGAGGTTTGGTCTTCATGTCTCTTGAATGAAATTATTTTACTTTTGAGTCAAGTTACTCATGTATTTTGTAATAGTGAGTTTGTCAAAGTCACTTGAAACAAAAAATAATTACTAGGTTTACTGGGATTTCAATAGGTTTAAGGTCACAGAATAAACTGGAATTAAAACAGAAACTTTGTAACTTTCTGCACAAGATTTACTTATTTTTAGAAATAACAAAACTCAATCCACAGGGATCTCATGAAGTCAACAGAAACTTTTTTTTTTCCCTCTGAAATCATATCCATTAATACTACTATCACCTACAGGAAGACTGAGTAAGTCACATAACTTTGGTCAAGGATTTACACCTATCCTGGGCAGGAAAAATCTACCCATGTCAGTGGCTTGTTCTATATTATGTAAATTACCCTAACTATAGCAAGCAATTTGCTTTAGTCATTCATTCATTCTCCTAAAGATTAGCTTTCCAATTTATCAAGATAAACGAACAAGCTAAACTACAACTCTTACAGGGAAAATTTAATAAACCCTGTTAGTAAATTTTGATTTTGAACCACTTTGCCATACGATATACACACTGGCATTCTGCATCATGTTAAAACAAATTCCAATTACCACAGGCTGTGATATATTTTCTCATTTTAAAACTGCGGAGGTAACTGCTAACTAGTTCTCTTTTATATCTGCTTGCAATAGTTTTACTGTGATTGAAGAAAAATAATTGAAATAATTTTCCACCTTCTGCCACTGGAATGCATAGTTTTTGTCATTTTACCCCAATGTGTTGTTTCTAACACTACTGTCAAATTGCTTAGGGTAAATTCTTTATATATTAACTGCATTTTCAGTTTTTATTTTTGGTCTGTCAAGGACTCTTAACTAAGGAAGAAAGATCATAAAAGAGCACACTCTAAAAGGTATCGTTTTCTTTACCTGTGTTTTTCAGGAAGACTTCTAAGAAACCGAAGCCCTTCACGTATTGAAACCTTTTGGTACAACTAGTTAACATGATATTTTCCAAAGCATCATATTTGTAGCAAGAAACCAATTTACCTATTCTCATACTTACAGTAACTGGGAAAGAAAAAAATAATCATTTTATTGTGCAACTAAAACAACTAAATACTGCCTTAGAAAAAGAAAGAACTGGGCAGAAACTCACATTCACAGATATGACAGCCATATTATTATTGGTACTGTCAACAGCGGTCAAAGGTCTTGCTTGCAAGAACTGAGCCACAACATGCAAGGCGAGGTATAGATACAGATGGTTTTTCTCTAGACTTTAGACTGGGCACAAAGTATGTGCCTGGTATGAAAAAAAATCCCAACCCAACCAGTAACGGAGAGGAGGAGCAAAATGCTGGCTTAACTGTATCAAAATAATGTTTGTAATTAAGCTAAGAACATATTCAAATTGTCAATTCCAGAGACACACCAAGTTAGGGCAACTAAATGTTGTCCTTTGCACAGTGGTGCAACTTCTATTGTCTGTGTGCATGGGCATATCGCTGCCACACAAGATACAATGACATGTAATTGCACTTTGGCACTTTTACTGGAAAGAGCGTATTCCTGACTGTCCTTTACATCAGCAGACCCATTCTTACTTTGCTCTAGTCAAAGGCGGGGCAAAGTCTATGCAGTGTTACGCTCTAAGGCTTCTCACTTCATCAGTAACTTATTTTAATAAACAAGTAAATAGAGTGCTGGAGAATCTGATGACTTTGGGGGAATGGAAGGTTATACTGTAGGTTCTTTCATTTCTAGGACAGTATCGATAGTGGAATGAATATGAACAGGTTTCCTTGACCACGTAGCTATCTGTTAGCCACCCCACCCTTGATCATTTTAGCCTCAAGTGAAAAGCAAACACCTAACAGACATTCTCTGAACCAAAAAAACAGAGTTCAAGGGAAACAGGTGTTCACATGACAAGATCGCCAAAGTTAGTTTTAAATATAAAAAAACCTTACATTGCAAAAGGACTGAAAAACCATCAGGGACAGTATTTTTTAAAATACCCAATGATGGGTTCCTTCGCTGAGCAAGAAGGAAGCATTGTAGAGCTAGAAACTGAACGCTGAGTTTAGGAATACTACAAAACACAGAGCAGAAATATCTGAGAGTAGACTCCCAATATCTGAGTGTAGACTCCCAACAAGCAAAGAGCACTAAAACCAGAGGAATCATGTCACTCTTATGCAGCTGTAACTCTTAGAGCTTACACCTCTCCATCAATGAACTGAAAATGACTCACCAGTAGGACTTGATCTAACAGCAAAACCATCTGCTCATAAACAAGATTAAAGTAACTACAAATTTAATTTAAAATTAAAGATGATTAAGGGATTGGAGCATCTCCCTTATGAGGAAAGGCTGAGAGAACTGGGACTCTTTACCCTGGAGAAGAGAAGGCTGAGGGGAGACCTTATTAATGCCTATGAGTATCTAAAGGGTGGGTTGAAGGAGGATGGAGCCGGACTCTTTTCAGTGGTTCCCAGTGACAGGACGAGGGGCAACGGGCACAAGCTGGAACATGGGAAGTTCCATTCAAATCTGAGGAAGAACTTCTTTCGGGTGAGGGTACCAGAGCCCTGGAAGAGGCTGCCCAGGGAGGGTGTGGAGTCCCCTTCTCTGGAGATCTTCAAGCCCTGCTTGGATGCAGTCCTGAGTGATGTGCTCTGGGCAACCCTGCTTTGGCAGGGGAGTTGGACTAGATGATCTCTAGAGGTCCCTTCCAACTCTGACAATTCCGTGATTCTATGATTAATTATTCATTCTGAAACTCCAAGGGTCCAAATGTGAAGGTAAAAATGTTTCTTTCCTAAGACACATGAAAAAACTCAGAAAGTGGATTTCAGATAAAGATATACAGGCATTCTCACAGACCTTTTTCCCATCTATATGAGTAGGCATTTTAGAGTAGGGACTCCCACCAGGACAATTTCATCATTTTCAGACAGAACAAGCTGGTGAGCCACTACAGAAAGTTATTTCAAACTTTCAGTTGTACTGAACGACATAAAGATGAACTTCATTATACAGTCTCACCTTTGCAGCAGATAGAGGAACATGGAGAAACGCTCCATCACAATAAACTGTCTGATGCTTATTTCTTCTGTGTTTTTAAGGCAGTGTCAGACATTTGGTTAGGAAAGTATCTTTTCCAGGAAGTTACACTACACTGTGGAAAGCATGCTGCTCCCAACCAGAGAGGGTAAAGTGCAGATGAAGAATTGAAGTCCTCAGGTTGTTCCTTCCTCCCTGAACTAACATATAAGATGAGGAAAAGGACTGGGGAAACCAGACTCTGTGCAGGAGGCAGAAGTGACTGGGAACAAGTGGGGTCGTCTTCCATTTCTGACATGCCACCCCTTCTGACAAGCCAAGTAAAAGTGGAGGATCCAATTTAAGTATATTTGTGACAGAACTTGCCCCTGACTTGCAACAGCTACAGCTGTGCTTTCCAGTGTCAGACAGTGACCCAAGGCAATGTCAGAAGGCTCAGCAAACATGGACCAGCTGTTTCTACAGCCAAATAGCCACAACCCCTGGCTGCTACCTCTGATGAAGACGCACAAAAGGGGGAGTTTCAAAGTTAGGAGCAGTTTTGCCGTTTTGCTTACCTCTTTGAGATGTGTTTGCTCGCTTCCAGTTACACAGTGGGTTGATTCTTTGCAATTTAGATTTTAATTTACTTTAAAACTTTTCCCTTCAATATATTTAATGAGCGCAATAACACTACAAAATGTGTATTAGTCAGCTAATACACCCACGCCCTGGGTGTGTTATAGCCCTCAGCAACACTGCTGCCCCAGTACATCCAAGATGTATGCATACTGGCTGACAAAAACACACCTTGTTGTGTGTTATTGCTTACATAAGACAGGACTTAGCATATGTAACTGTATATTAATGACACGCCTTGATACATTGTTAAACTGGAAACTATGGTTGTACTCCATCAGAGGCTTAGGTGTGTGCTGTATTACACAGAGCAAAATTAATTAAGAAACCCTGCGTTCTTGCTGGCAGCAGCTGTAGCGATATGCTGGGAACAAGAGACAGCACTCCCCACTGACCTACATGCGGCAAGATCCGGGCCAACCTCCCAAGTGCCAAACGCCTCTCGGACAGAATCTCTATCCTGAAATGATACGACTTGTTTAAATAGAATGAAAACAGTCCCCCTTTTTGTTTTTCTCCCCCTAGGCTGCGGGTTCTCCGTCACTGTAAAACCGCCCGAGTCAGAGCTGCTGCCGGGGAGGGGGGTCTCTGCCCTCCGCCTCCCGCCAGTCTCCCCAGCCCTCCTCCACCCCAGCCCTGGCGTTTGTGCAATCAGATGGTGAGAAATCAGGGATGCGATCTGGCCAACCCCTCCCATGCTTTTTTTTTCCCTGGGTTGGTTTTACAGTTTACCACTCACGCTCATACTGGCACCAGAGAGGCGGCAGAAACACATGGCTGGGACCTCCCTTTTCGACGCCAGCCCACACACAGGCTGGTTTAAAGCAATCGCGAAGCCGTATCGTTAACAATGTTGGCAAAAACCTTCCCACAGACACAGTTATCCTGACAAAAAGTTGCCTTGCAATAGCCCTGCTGGCAAATCTCCTGCCAGTCTGCAGTGCAGCAGCACTGACTCCAACAAGGCGATGCCAAGCGATACCAGCAGTGAACCAGCCACTACTGTTTTGATACCGATTTTTACGCGTTGCCCTCTTTTCAATATCTTACACCTTTTTTCCTCTAAGGACATTAGCCAAGCTCTCCCTTTCTTTAAGATTTTTACCCTTTAACGTTTCAAGCTTACTCACCAGGAAAGCTTTACCTCCAGCTGCCACAGCTCCATCAGCTCTCCTACCAGGCCCATTTGAAAGAAGTAGTAAGGTGTTAATTAGTGTGTTAATAGCTACAGAAACACCTTTTATCATTTCAAGGAAGAAACTGCTGGAAACTCAGCATTCCTTGCAGAAGTGTTAGACTGCATAAAAAATTTAGCAAACAAAAATACCTTTTTTTGGCACACAGCGTAGATAGTCTTTGGCTCCCAATAGCTCCAAACTACAGTTCTTCAAATGAATACCTTTCATTTGGAACCATTTTGCTGTGGAAAAGAAGGTATATCTTCTCCTGGTGTCTTTGAGTGCCAGAATATTTTATATTTTTTTAGATCTTTAAAATGAATTCCATACCAGAGTGCACCTTCACAACAAGAAAGTGGTTGTGTTAACACTTGAGGCAGCGTGTGGTTTCACAAGCCAGCTGAGCCAACCTCGCATCCCTCTGCTGCCAATAGAGGCTGTCCCCCCGCCCCTCTTCCCTGCTGAGTCTTCCCAGTGCCAGTCCACGGTTGTGCTGGCTCTGGCACTTGTCTGATACCTCTGTGAGTTCAGCTACCTCACTAAACTGAAATAAAGCCCTTCACGTTTCCGCTGGGTTCGTTTTCTGCCAGTTGGGTGAATTGAAGCAGCTGAAAGAAGAGGCAGTGCTAAGCGCAGGGAAAGCAGAGGGAAACACGTACCTGGGGGATTCTTCCTTTTGCCAGCAGTAAGCTGCTAAGGCAGGGTGTGAAACCTCACCCTAAGGGCACGGCTTTACTAAATCGCCTGACACAAATTAAGAGTTTCCTATTACAGAAAGAGACAGGTCCTAGTAGTCATCTGATCTCACATGAAACTAATTCAGCTCGCTAAAGTGGCAGAAAACAACCTGGGGTGGCGGCTGCTCTTTGCCAGGTCAGCAAGTGGAACTGGCACATCTTCTGGTGAGGCGCCTGGCACAGGTAGGGCTGGGTGGCAGGGGCCAGAAGGAGGAGAAGAGCCAGGGAGAGGAGTGAGCCCACTCCCTTTCAGCTGTGGTAAGAGCTGAAACCTTGTGAAATCACACCCCATTCTGTGAAAACTCCTACCAGAAAAAAAAACCTTATTTCTCCACTCCTGTTAACAGATAACTGTGAAGCTAGTGTTCCCTCAAAGTCCTTATATAAACTTGTTGACTTGTGTAGAAGCTAAAAACTGTGTTTCTTTTTTATCAACATTTTAATTTCATGTAATATCCCAGTCTAACTGTCGCTACAGAAATAGATACAGGGAGTTCAGATCCTGCTGTACACCAGACTGTGTGTTACCATTTTTCCAGCCTGATGAGTTAATCACGACTATTCTTCATTCCCCACAGTGCAAAATCGGCACAGCTAGTTCAAATTATCCTCAGCAGCAATTTATATTAAGCAAAGGGGGAGATTTTGGTTACAATCTGAAAATAATTTTTGAAGATGTCAGATGGATAAGAAACCTTACTTCCAACACTGCAGTTGGATCTGGGAGCATAGGCCCCTCAAAGGCTTGCTTTTTGGCAAAGGCTACCAACACTCTTACAGGTATATGACACGGTTTGCCTTTTTAAAGTAGCACCTTTCTAAATGCTGGTTGTTTTCAACTTTTACTAGCCCCTGGTTTTTAAAACACTTATGGCGCTTGGGTGGGATTTTGGGGTTTTGTTTGTTTGCTTGTTTTTCAGTGGAGCTGGTTATTTGGATCCATAGACTTTATGTTACAGCTAGACCCAGATGCAAATGCGTTTGCCAGGTGGGCTTGAATCACTCAGAGATTTGAGGCAGCTGGTACCTTTGCCAACAAAAAAGCTTCTTCTCTCAGCATATGCTACATCAGTACTAGGGAGGTTGGCACCACAACTGTGCCAACCCAGTTCCTGTGGCACATTTATAAGTGTGGCATTACAAGACCTTAGAGTAGTGATCTTTACACCTTCCCCCAGCTTGACATGAATTTTGCTCACGGGGCAGAGAGATATTTTCCCATTACTTTTATTCTAACGTATCTTTGGCTTTTGGTTACTCACATCTATTTTCTGGTCTGTTCTGACAAAAGCCTATTAGTAAAGATATTACACAGAAACTTCAGGTCCAATTTGCATAAATATCTGGAGTCATAAATAAACAATGGAGTTCATGAAATCTGATCCATTAAAAATACGATCGTGACCTGTTTCTGGCTCTGGCAGATGACTTCTAAGAAACGCTGTTGAAATTCTGAGCATTCACATCTGAACTCCACTCCAAACTTAATTTAAGCTTCAGCTTTAATAAATCTGCATCATTACCTTATTCTTACTTTTAACTACTAATAGTGAGTAACTTTATGGATTGCTACACCTGACAAATTATTAAATATTTCAGCTATTTTCTAAGTGAAATGAAATCTACATGCATTTCTTTAGTCCCCATCTCCTTTCAGAGAAATGAATGTATCTCCCTGTACTGGTCTTACTTTATTTAAATAACCTGATAACTCATCCTTTCTCATCTTCTCGGGATTCAAAATAAATCAGTACACTCTCTTAATCTACTCTTTCCGAAGGAACACAGTCCTCACAGATCTAATCTTTTTGAGTAACTAAAATTCAAGTCCTTGAATCATTCTGGTTTTGTAATATTTTTCTGTAATAAGAAAACCAGGATGCAGGCACTACCTCCCCTAATTCACACTCTGACATCTGTATTGGCACAGGAAAGCCTGCAGTATTGTATCTGGACTAGATAGTTCACAGACATGGACGTATTTCACTTCTGAAGTTACAGAATTGTTGATATTTTTTAAGAAATTATTGTTCACTGAAACACTATGTTAAGAAAAAATACCAAAGGGAAAGGAATGAAAATAAATTATTTCACCAAAGAATATAGTTACCTAGCTAAACATTATCTATGGAGAGAAAGAACATCCTAAGAATCAATGGGGCTTGTGAGATATTACTTTAACGTGCCCAATTTTTTACAAACACTAACCTACAATTTCCTGACATCTTAAATTATATGTTCCTGAGAAGAGTACAGTTTGGGTACAGTGTGTCATACATACAAAGTCCTTGCTGACTGAACAGGACATTTTGGATGCTATTATGACAGGCTGAAAAAATCCTTACAAAGTATGTCCTCTAAAAAAATAAACCCCAAAGTTAACTTACTGGTCTACAGACACTATTCGGTGCAATCTCACCTGAGAGGCAAACTTAATTCCCAGCCTCCGTTACTAACTCCACCAGAAGGGCCTAAATAATCAGTAAACCAAAGGAAGAAAAGGGGAAAATCTTCTGGATCCCAGAGGCCTGCAAGGGATCTGACTGCAATCCAAGAGGATGGAAAATAACCAACCCAAATATTTTGACCAGAATTAAGTATTAATGCTTCAGTGGCTTCCAGAAAGAAGTATGATTAAATGGAGTTTAAAAGCAAATATTAGAGAAAGAAAATAGATTTCAAGCTATTATGCAAACCAGACATTTTCTATGCAAATTCAAGCACTGAACTTCTATAATCTGAATTTTAAAACATAAGTTGATGTCTTGATTGTAAATGGTGTTTTTTCTTTCTGAATGTCATGCTAAATTACTGCAGGCATATGCAGGGTGCGTGGGTGGAAGGGATTGGCACAAGGAAGAATTCATTCTTGTAAAAAAAGGTTTTTCTAAGGGCATGGTTAAGAATAAGAATATAGCACTTCCAATAAAAATGGAACTAACTACTGTTTGTAAACACATCAATATGCAAATGAAGAAGCATTACTTGTTAAGCACTGACAATATTTGATTCAGCCCATGCATATACCAGTAAACTGGTCTTGCTGGCTTCAGTCTCATCTTTCTCATCTCTCCAAGTGGTTATGTTGTCTCCATGGGGATACCAGGGTCCCTCTCACATCAATATGGACAATCTTCAGATTACTCTTCTCAATACATCTCCACTAGTAATTCCTACATATTCCTACAACAGTATGCCACTATTAAAGTGCGACTTAGAAATACTGATCAAAATGCTTGGCTTCAGTAATTCCCATTTGCTTCATCAACCAGAGTAGCACAACAGCTGTTAAAAGCCTTTTATATTTAAAACACTATTCTAGACCTACTGTATATTTTCAATTTACACATCTGCGATACAGAATAATGAGAGGTAGACGTTAAGTTACAATGCGCTCCTAAATATAGCAAGCTCTACAGGAATCATTCTTAATATACACAGTCATAGTTTTCTTTCATTATTACAAAGTAGCAGTTTGTGTCTGCATATTTGAAAATTAGGAATGCCGAGCTTGTGAGCCTAATAAAGCAAGGCAGTGAGTAAGCCCAAAGTCTACTAACTTAATAGGATGTAGAAGTTGCCCACTCCTAGCATTTTTGGACTAATGCAGCAGAATTTAGTTTATACAAACTGGTGCAGCTCTGCACTGGCACTTTGCTAATTTACATGAGTTGAGCCTTTTGTAGCCTAGTGAACAGGGGAAGTGCTTAAATAAATAAGAAAGCCTATTTCATGCCGCATCTGTATCTTAGAAGATGGTTATGTGGTTAATTGTACAAAAGAACCACAGAGCTGTGCAACCAAAAAAATCAATGAACAAATTTCTCATAATATTTGTGCAAGAACATCTCAACATACAAATTAATCTCTAGTTTGCATTTCAATTGTTAGGCTAAGATGAAGGTATCTCAGCATGAAATCTATTTATAAGAGACAACAATATTATTGTTCTGTAGCGCATGTAATTTGATGAATGTCTTTTCTGGAATAATTTTTAACTGTTCATTCCATCAGAATATGCATTAAAACCTGTCTCCTGTAATAGTCACATACCATTCTGCAGAAAGATGACAAAATGGTATAACAATATAATAATGGTATAATATAATACAATAATGGAGAGTATGGAGGACTGTTTTAGGATTAGGAATCAGGAACTTTATTTCCAATTCTATCACTAGCCATCTTGGCTAAAGCAACCAAAAATGACTGTGTAAAATATTCTAACATTATTACAACAACTAGTAGAAGCCTTAGTATATAATACTACTTTAAAATTGTTTCGTTGCTTCAAATTGACAACGTCTTTTGAAAAAGGCCCTACAGGTAAGACTAAAGTAAAAAATGCTAGGTACTGAGATTAATAGAAACCAAAACAGTTTCACTTTTCTCAGCAGAAAATAGAGCAGGTTAAAGTTATCAAGGCCAAAAATGCTAACCTTTCAGATTAGCATATTTTCAACAGACAAGACTTGCTGATTCTAACAAAGGAAAATAAAGTTTGGATGGGTCAGAAGTCAATAATGGTTTGGGACTTACCCAATTTGAAGCTCTATGAGTAAAAATCTGAAATTTTGAATTAGACTGTATTTGTCACCCGAAAGCAATACAGAGTGAATCAGCAGGCAGTCATCGTTTGCTGTCTGCTCCACACACTCATCAAGCTGCCCCATTCTGCTGCAGTGACAGCCCATCATTAAGGCATTAGAAATCTGAGCATCTGAATGGATTCTTTTCTTAGGACTGTGGTCAGATTGGGAATTGTATTAGTCTCTGTCTCTATCAAAAATAGGAAGCCTAGGGGAAGGCTGCACGACTGAAGGCATGCTTTCTTGTGTGTACATGGTAAACAAGCAACAGGATGCTGATACACACAACTCCATCCTGCTATTCCTAAGAATATGCTGTTTTCACAGTTTTCTGTGTCTGCAGGCAGAGATTGAAACTGGCTCACATATTCCTATAATAGCTGTCTTGACCAAATCTAGAAAAGATCCTTTGCTACTTCTTTCCTCAAAGCTGAGACAATAAAATATTGTGCCATAAAGTGCTGTTTCTGATCAGCTTGCCAAGCAGTAAAACTTCGGACAATTCCACCAGAATTTAATTTCACACATACCCAAATTGCAGCAGTGTGAAAAAAGCTCTGCAGCAACAACAAGCCATGAGACCCACAGGCAGCTCTAACACATCACTAGCCCAAGAAATATGTGAAAGTTGGTGGTCCTAGAGGAGCGCTGAGAGCCTTTCCTTGTCGAACTGTGGATGGGCATATACTGTTAGGATTAGTCAGCACTTGTGCAGGAGTTGGAAGAGACTGAAGGCTACGACAAATACTTTGATATTTTAAGTTTAAAGGCAAGAAGAAACCATCTCTATTGATTTACAAAAGGGTGAAATAACTGAATGAACAAGTCTGCCTGTGACCTTGAAGGGGGCAGACAGGTGGTTTCAAGTTACTACCTCAATTAAATACAGACATTTTACAGAGCTGTTTCTGTGATAACTGGATAAATGATTACATGGGGAAATTTCATCCTGCCAGAAACCCAATGACCTCTCCAGTTTCTACTGCCAGTAATATCAGCATGTACATAATAATACATTTTGCTTAGAATTTGCTAGTTAAAGTCCCATGCATTTAATCTAAAAATAAGTGGCCTTTTTGGGCAAACAATGGAAACAGGGGAAGGGTCTTGAAAGTTATTAAAGATCCACACAATTATCAACATAAATCAATTGGTGAAGTGTGTTCTCCTTGATATCAGAAGCGCAATAACACCAACAGAACAAAAACAGCCAAGAAATGAGCTTTGAAACTCTCCCAACAGTGTTTGTGCCTTAATCTTTTGTACAAATCATCTTAGCATAATGTTTCCAAACAATGTTTTTGTCTACAATTTGACTGCATTTCACGAAGGGCAAATATTTGAAATAATTTAAAATTATGTAAAAGATTTAATTTAGGATTAATACTCTCGCTTTTATGCTAAAACTCTTTTTTTTTTTTTTTTTTTTTTTTTGCCTAATCCTTTTCCCTCCCCAGACGTTTTCTTTGATCAATAATCAATGTTAGTTGAACGTAAATAAAAATCAGGGTCATTAAGTTAGGAAGGCAGACTCACCCAATTCAAACACGTACACTGAATATTTTCTTTCTGTAAAATTGTGTTCAGCTTTACAGCTAAATCAAAACTGAAAGCTTAAGCAGTAAGGTATCTACATTAGGTAGATAAAGAGAACATTTTATAAAATCTTAAATATTTTAAAAGTATGGACCACAATGCTACAGCCATTATTCTGCTATTCAAAGTGATAAAGGAAGTGAACTGATAAAAATATGAGGTGCCACAAACCCATACATTTCCCAACTTGAAATTTCTCATACTTGCATGAAAACAGTTTACCTAAGAGGCATCAGCTCCAGTAAAGCAAAACACTGTTTGTTTTATAAATGGCCACTGCAAAAAATGTATTCAATTCACATTATGTTCTATCAATATTCATTGTTGTTTCCACAAGAGCGGTAAGAAAATAAACAACGGCTTTGGGTTTCATTACCAGTTCCCAAGTTTGAACAAAAGTCTATTTATCTGCATCTTCAACAAGCCTAAAAATTTTAGGTCAGTATCTGACTTTTGCTTTAATATGATGGTCCATCCAGACCAAACAGTAAGAAATTGAATGGATTAAAACTATGTGAACCCGAATGAACATGCAAACAAAAATGTTTGCACAGTCTCCCTCTTCAGCAACACTGTAAACATGCACTCAACCAAAGGCTGAGTTTCTTGGGAGATGGGCATGAAAGTTCCCATAACATGGTATCGCTTTGTTCTCTCATCTGTATTTCTAGAACACATGAGTGCAAGCACACCAATCAATATCAGCTACATTCAAGAGCAGGGGTACATTTTGAAGAGCTAAAAATAAATCACTGTAATAAAATAAAAATATAAAAGTATATGAATTCAACTGAGAAGTAAAAGATAGTAGATCACATATTAATACTATTTAAGATACAAGCTTTCAAGAGTTATGTCTAATTCTCCCTGGGTTTCAATGACACTATCTGGTTAGTTTTCTTCTTTTGAAAATTGCAGTGTGTAACTGCACTTTTTGAGTATCATACTTGCCTCACTTCTATATGATGGATAGCAAAAATCCCCCCAAGGTTAAGATCCTCTTGTACAGTGATATTTCTATCTGTTCTTTTCTTGCCTCTCCTTTTCCTTCCTTCTTTGCTTTAGATCACAGTCAGTTTTAATCCTATAATTAAACTGTCATTAGTGAGCAATTTCTACAATGTTAAAACTACAGATTTCTTAAACCTCTGCTTTCCAACATAAGAACATGAAAACATTTGTGGCTTTTTTCCTCTGTGACTTCACAGGAGTGTATAATAATTATTATATTCCACATTTTTAAATTAATAACTAGATTTGAGCAAAAGTTGCAAAGGTAAAAATGCCATCAGAGGGCAAACCTCTGACTGTCTCTCAGAAATTTCTGCCCACATATTCAGCCAAGGTTTGGAGACTAGAGATGACTTAGGAAAGTACTATAAGGAGATAATTATGTATTAAGTGGTATAATTCTAGAAAATTATTGACACCTCTAATTACTTAACTAGAAACAACCTAATTTTAGCATTAGAATATCAAGATATCCTTACATAAATTATTTTATGCAAGTGGAATAATAATTTATGAGACTATAACCCATTTAAATCAATACCAATGATATCACATTTAGTTAAAAAGAAATAGCAGAAATGTGTCATTAAAATCACAACTGGTGAATCTAGATCACAGTTGTAAGTGCCGCCTGGTGTTTAAACTGAATTTAAACTGAATGTTCGTACAGGGCAGTGAGACTTTATGGTGCATTAGAAACTCACAGAAAAAGTAAGAAAGAGCAAAGAGACACCCTTTCATCATCAACTCCCAAACAAAACAAAAAAACCAAGTAATTTGAACAGTGAGTACTGAAGGTAGCAGTAAACATTCAATCGCTGCACATGCCAGACTAGCTCCAGTCGTATCTCAACACTTCCCAAACAAGTAACAGTTTGCTGCTTTTCTATTCTGTAACAAAAGTGAAAAATGAGGTGGTGGGGATGTAAAGGATCTTTTTACAGACACGAGCAAGCTGAAGAAAGGAAACTTTGCTTCCCGTCAGAAAAGTCAGAAGAAATCACTTAAGCACGGTTCTCTCTGTTCACATTAATGAACATGAAACATAAGCTCAAGGTCTTAATTCTGATAGTGCCCCAAGTCCCTGTTCATCCATTCATCCTGCTTCTGCTCCAGAAATCCAGACTAAGATTCTGTTCCAAGTCAGCGGCTATGACTCTGTGTCTCAGCACAGTGCTGAGTATGAGAAATAAAACCCTCTAGACGGAAATACGATGACAGCTAGAAGAGACATCTTGCAGCCAGCAAGAAAGCCACGCAAGTGCATACCTATCTTCTCAGAAGGTTCACATGATAGCTAGAATTGCACATAGTGACTGCAAAAAATATATATTAAATTAATAGGACCATTATTTTCTCTGACTGGTTTGGAGAACAATGTGAATCATCTTAGCACAATAGTGCTGTTGTGCCCCCTGGGCACACTGAAGACATGATGGTCTTATTTTACTCCCGAAAGAACAAAACTTCTCAGCTTAGAAGGCTCCTGGAAGATTCCCAGATCTTTCTTTTACATCTTCTTGGGACTTGCTGATGGCTTCTCTATGCTTGATCACATCTCTAGGCAAGACAGAAATAAGGGCAATGAAAACTTGCCTTGTTTTGCTTCAGGATGTTGTGTGTCAGCAGGGCATTTATGACAGCTGAAACTTTTGTTTTCCTCTTTGTAGGCTCTGAAATAATATCCATCCAATTGCAGGAGCCAGAAAAATGTATGGGTATTTCACTGCAACCTCCCCTCATAGTGCATCTACAGCAAGGAACATAAGAAAGCTGACCCTCTTCATAACAGGACTATGAGTCCCAAAGATCCTTAAACTAAGACCGACTATTATACTGCAGAAATCACTTTGTATAATGACAGAACTAGGGAAAAAATGTACATGCTTTTTTTTTTTCTGACAGATCTCAAGTTGTTTATTTGTAGACGCACTGAAGTTGTCCAAATAAAACAGCAAAATGATGTACTTAAAACACCTCAGGTGCTATGCATAAACAACACTTACTGCAAGGAATTAAAAAAATCCCAGACAAAACCAATAAAGAGATGAGACAGGAAGGTCTTTTTTTAAATTTTTTGGTATAAAATCTTACTTCCTGATCTAGTTCTTTAACAAAGGTTATATCAGATACATTTTTTCTTTGTATGTTGTGTAATCAAACTGGTTTAGACATCTCCAATAATGAAGACGTTGCTACTATTATTACAAAGTCATATAAAAGTAGGTGAGCAGCTGTAGCCTAATAAACACACAGCTGAACAAAGGAAACTGCTGACAAGCTGCAATCTTGTTTTAATGTAAATTCTCCTGTGTTCACATCATATTTTAATTGTACACAACAATAAATAAGCTTCTGTCACTTGCAGTTTCTCATAAATGGGCTAATGCTAATTATCCCTCTATTTTCAACCACGTGGTTTTACTGAAAAGATTAATGTCAGGAAAATAACACAAAAATAATGAGCTTTGCAAGCCACTTGAGTGGCAGAAAATACTATAGTTTTCTTCATTTGATTTTTCAAGTTTTATATAAAAGCTGTGATAACTCTCTCATAAGACATCTCAATATTCCAAGTATTAGATCTAGCAATATATTAATTATATAAGAAATATATAACCTGTTTCCCCAAATTTTTCATCAGGACTCTTGCACTGGTGAGCAGTTGCTCACCAGTGACTGTTGCTCCAGTAGCATTACTGAATTTAAGGGCTGGTCTTTCTTATATCTGGAAAAATGTAATTAAATATGGTCAACAGGTTTGCCTTCTATTCTGTCCTTCGTTTTACAGATGGCATTAGGTAACGTTAGTTTGGTCTGAAATCATTTGTATTAGCCTGACAAAATTATTTTAACTCTGACTAATGATAAATACAGCATGTAAAAGAATGATTGTCCAGGGAATGATTAAGAAGAAAGGGCCCTTTGAGCCACTCAGGTGCTACAAACTTGCTTCTTTTCATTTTCACTCTTTTTTTGTCTGATTAATCCTTCCAGTTACTTCTCTCAAGCTTCCAGTCAAAATCAAGAAGCTTGAGACTTCTGTCTACTGTATAAACGTACAGCTTGAGACAGAAACGTCCTCCTGCGTGGAGGAACCCGTATCCTCTGCACACCACGTGGGTGCACGTGTTTGCACCAGCTGCCTTGCACAGCAATAGGGGTGATGGAAGACCAGGGGGCACAGAGACTATCACACCTATGGCTGCTTTATTAGTGAGGTACCAAGAGTTATCCAGCTGTGTCATGTACACTGGGTGATTTTCTGTTTAAAACAAAAACACTCTTTTTGCTTTCTTTTAAACGAGTGGATGGGTAACAGCGCAGCTCATGTGATGTCAGCATGATACTACTAAATATATTATCGAATCTTTTGGATGAGAGTTCAAGTAAGGTTGCCAGAACTTCTCACTAATAATTGACTGTGGCTAGAAAATGTCCCTAGAAGACCTCAACCAATTATGACACTATAATACAAGGTGGCTTTGGTGCCCCTTCTCCTCCTCTCTCCTTATGGTCTTCCCGAACACGTAAAACGTCACTGGAGCACAGACCCCGCTATGGACATTACACAAGTCTAGCTCTGATCCATCTTCTTTGCAGAAGAATGGGAGATGCATCCCTGTCCAACATAGGGGAAAAGACCAGAAAGGTACAAGAGAAGTGCAACCACCTCCAGTCTCCCTCCTTCCTCTGCTGGAATGAAGAAGCCACAAGCTGAACCCCTGTAAATTGGGTGGGGAGCTGTATCAAAGCAGCGCGATAGAGGGGACAGGCTGTACAGTGTGACACAGGATTCATATCACGCTTAAATCAATACATTCAGTAGTCATGAAATCTATTGTGTTTCATATTGTTTGGGAATTACATTCAGAACTGCAGCGCCTCATGACACTGAGACAGTGTTCATCACTGCTTTATATTTCTCACCTTCAATAATTTCAAGACATGGTTATTTTTCCTTCTCACGGGCACGTATTCAGCAACAATCACTGCCGCTCCTTTCATATTCCAATCCACATCCTGCCACTGTCCTCTGCACCTCGCCTTACTCCCAGGTGTCCCAGAGTCATTAACTCACTGTCAGAGCGATTACATTTGCATTCTACTTTCTCATCCAAGTTCAACTAAAAGTATCATCATTTTTTAAGTTCCTGAAGTATTCTATGAGGTATCAGTCAAGAATTGAATAAAACAATCTTGGCAGATTGACGTTTGGCCGCTGTAATTTTCTAGTAGAGGTGGACAAATTCAGTGTGCCTCATTTCAAAGCCATTCGAACTTTGTGGGTCAAAAGCTCGATTACATCATTACTCGCTTTATCTCCCATTTAAGTTTGTTAAAAGGGGAATGAAGAAAAAGACACAGATACAAGCTTTAAAAACCAAAAACCTACAGGTGCTACCTTTCTTTTAGGAAGACTATTAGGCTTCCCACATAGCTTAGTCTCATATCACAGCATCCTATTTCACTACATTTCATTTTCTTGAAACTTTCAAGAAAAACTTTAGAAATTTTAGAAATTTTTAGCCATTATGTAGATGGAAATAAGAGAAATTATAATTTAATGAGAAAATGTTAAAGGCTTACAGAATAGTATATAAGCCTAAGAGGTGTACACACACAAGCACATAGCAGTATGCTAATGTAATTATGTACTCATGAGATCATAAATACTTATGCAAAATTAAAGTATGAAGCTGCAAGAAGGGAAGAGACTCTTGTTGAAACCTGCAGTGGTCAAAATGTAAGATGAAAGTAGGCTTTTTAACATTCTTGCTCCTCCAGATTTCAACATCAATTCCCACAAAGCTTTCAGCTTTGTTTAAAGAAAAAAAAAAAAAAAAGTAAGTTTCAAGAAAAATCAGGAGTATCTGGTTCAGGAGAGAAGAATCAAAACCATATAAGCAGAGGTGGAAATGTAGAATAAAAAAGACTTGTCAAGAAAAGAATCCTAACAAATATAATGGCAAAGGCGATACAGGGACTAGAAGAGTCTATAAAATCATTCATTATTAAATAACATCACCTTCAAAATGTAATATATATTCCATCTTGGAACTACAATTACATGAATAAATTGCATGAGCATCTCTCTGATGTCATCAGAGCTCCTCAGTGGAGCAACAGTCCACTCGAGCAATCCTGAGGGCATATTATTTAAATCTTTCAATGACAGCTGTAATTTGCTTCTCAGCAATAAGAATTTTCCTCGCCAAGCTAAAAGAAATATTGCTATATTAACAGAGTCAGGGTCACACATATCTGACTGATATATGGGGCACAAATTACTCTTAGACTCTTAGCCATCTTATAGTTATAGACTTTGAAAATAAATAGTGTGCCATTACGTGAATATACCCCCATTTATATAGCAAATACATGAACTGCACTACTGGTTTAAAATGACAAGAGGGCCCTGATCTTTATAAACAGTGATTCCTTCTATGCTTTACGGAAACCTGTTATTTTATCAAGTATGCTAAAAATTAACCTTTTATAGTATTTAAATACCGTTAGTACTTTGAAGAAAAGCAGCAGTATGAGGATGCGTTAATATACTCATTTCCATGGGAATTATTCCAATTGTAAAAGATACATTTGTTTTTGAATTTTAACCCCAATATGCTTTTGCTCTAACGAAAATAGGCAATACTGCTGCTCACTGAGGGGTCTTAGTTAAAATTTTAGGGCTGACTAAATACTGCTTTATCAGTAAGCTCTGCAGAGCTTTCCTGCTCTGGCACTTGGGGCCCAGCAGCACTGAGCCCTGGCTCCCCTGGGAAATTCTGCTTTTTTATCTCCCCAAGCCCACCACAGGGAAAACCTCTGCCTGGGGGACAGGTAGAGAGCCTCGAGCTGGCATTTCCCTGGAAACAACGGTGTCTTGCATGAAAAGCCACAAAGGAAGCATTCGGTTAGAATGAGCTCAACGTATTCTGCCTTGATTATTTCTTCTTTTTTTCCAGTAACAGAAGGGGACAACAGTAAATTGCAGTTACAAATCATGTAATTTGTTTAAACTGTTAGTCTCCTGGACCCCATTGTTTAGTATACATACCTCATGTCACCTATATATACCTCACATCATCTAGACATGGCAGATCTTTATACACACATTGTGTTTAGCACAGGTAGGGGCAGATTTTTATATTAATTATCTTCTTCTCATGCAATTTTAATACGCAATAAGTCTATTAATTACAATTACCACGGATTTACAGCATAAAGATCAGATTTTCATCCACAAAGTACAGTACTATGCACTATGGAACACATCATTTTGATGTTTCAAGATATACTGGTGTTATGCTCCACAACAGTTCTGCTGCAATTAAGTACACCAATATATTTCCTTAAAAATGAATTTTAAATCATTGGAGCTATTTGATGTTATAAAATTACATGCATCTGTTGATCCATTTCTAAATGACTGTTACACACTACTGGAAGAAGTACTCTTTTATTTATATTAAAGGATTTAGGCAATCATCTGCTTTTGATAAGACTGAGGATTGCGTGTAAACTTCATTGCTCCTAAAATACTCCCTTAAAGGTTTAAAAAAGCAAGCTGTGTAAGCAGAGTAGAGACGGTATGAAAATTATGAAATATTCTTCTGCTGCAACATATGAACTCATCAACTAGGCATTGCATCCCAGAGAAAGCATCTGCTATCTGAAATTTAGGACAGTAATTCACAGCCCGTAGAACACTGCATCACCACAAATTAAATTTGTTATAAATTTATAATGATGTTCATATAAAAAGATTGTGTTTTAATAGTTTAAAGAAGTGACAGCACTGGGCACTTTATAAATGTTTAACTAGCAGAGTCTTCATAATTTAAAATGTTGAGGTTTCATCATGGAAGATGCTGGATTGAATCAGTGTTTGAACTTGGGGAGAGGGGTCACTTACTGTAGAAATCTACTGAAAGTCTAATCTCAATGCACACAAATGCTATTTTTAAACATAACCTTGTTTCAGAACATTTACGTGAATCATGAACTCATCTGAAATTGTGCAGTAGTATGTTCATAAAGCCCAGATACTGTTGTCATTGCCAGGGATTAGTATGTGAGCATGGGCCCTCTGTTGGGGAACTTTGAAAGTATGCACTTATTGTTAATGAATACGTCAACCAATCATTAGATGCAGTAGATATCCAGGGAAAAAAACCTTAACTGTTTTGTTTTCTTTCATTGCATGTATGTTCTGATTGATGCTTATAAAATAATTTTCATCTTTGATCTTTCCAACAATCTCTAACTCCTTAAACACTGCCTTCCTTTTGCTTTATATGGTCATATTGCTTGGTCTCCTTATCACGACCAGCATACTGTTGTTGTATCTGTGTCATATTTTTACTTATAATTTCCATCTGACAGACAACCCATATGTGAACTGCTGTATCAGTCTATGTGTCTCCTTTGCCTAACTCACGTGCCTCAGAGTCCCACATTCTCATGGCTTGATGGCTGAGGACTGTCTCCCCCTACAATCTAACCCTTTAATCACTCCAGCTGTATTCCCTATTTATCTGCATCCACACAGCTTTATGTAATCTACTGATTTGCTCATGACAAGGCTGTTGAGAATTCCAGCTCTCAGCAATGCTCCAGCCTCATAGGGCTGAAGAGGGTAAGAATCTAGACAAAGCAAAACACAGCTAATGTTTGTCAGATGCCCTATTAAAGTGCAGAACTTGAAATATATTTTAAAAATCAACAGATAGAAACATTGGCAAGGAAAACAAGGGAGCATTGAGGATTAACGAAGAGGAAATGTCAAGACCTTTTACTCTGGCTGTCGAGTACTAGCTGATTTAGAAGGCAAAGGAAGGGCCACTGCTTTCCAATAGGGAATCTAATTTCTACATTAGATTTTCTCCTGGTACATGGTAGCTATAATTTTACTTGCATGCTGACATGTAATGGACTATTTCACCCCCAGTAAACTTTTCAGAAAGAAGACTGAGTTTAAGAGAATAGATGTAATGAGAAAGGGAAGTTTTGTTGAAGGGTTTGCAATGCAAGTTTGTTAAAAGTCGGAGTAAACCTGGTTTCTATGCATACCTGTATCTGATCTTCAACATGGGCAACCACAATCTTTCAAAACTCTCTCAGTTTCTGGTAATGGCCTCACATGAAGATTAGATGAAAACTAAGGATTCTGAAATCCTCCTGTGACCATAACAAATTTAATTTGAGATAAAATGAAGATATTTTTATATTAATAATCAGGAGCAACTAGGTAAATTCCCATTCCTGTTTGCACAGAACTGAACACTGTCCAAGGACCTGTTTCATCCAGGATGGTCATCTTTGCATCAAATTATTTCATATTTGGGAGAGTCACTTTAACACAATTCCTTGTGCTTATTTTGAATACACAAAACAAGCTGGATTGTTCTTTGGAGCAAGAAATGACTTTCACTGTGGTTGCAATGAGTTTACCACAACTGGGTTCTGGTCTACAGGCACTAATGCAATTCATTTATAATAATAACGAAAGCAGCACCTACTGTGCATACCACACTTTAATGCTACAGACCCTGGAAATATGTGCAACCTGGCATTAACATTCAAGCTGAGAAAATGCTTTTAATAATTTAATCCTATTCAATTGGTGTTGGTAGGTCCACGTTGTTGATATTTACTACTCCTCATCTGAGGGCCATGAAATATTTTGCAAATGTTAAACAGCATAGTAGCTTATGAGGGTAGGTGAGTAATATTTAACATAAAGCTGCTAGGACAAAGCAGAGAGCAGCTAAGTAGGAGCCATCCAGCTTTATATTAGAAAGCTGTGAGCATCAAAAAAACCCAACAAAACACTAAGGAAAAATTAAGGAAAAGCATTAAAACAGCCCTCCACTTGAACTTTTGGGGTGGGAGTGGGAGAACTCAATACATGATTTGCTAGCAAAGCAGGTGTTTGTCTATGTGGTGGAGATACCAGACGAAGGATAGTGTGCTGTCTTCGATACGGAGAAAGTACTTCACAGTTACAGCAAAAACACTGGCAGCAAATTAGTCATTGCAGAGGTGTAATCGTACAAAACAAAACAGCACCTCTAGATTAAAATAACCATAGATATTCCAGACATATCACTCACCAGCTGCAAAAAGGTGACCTAAATCACATCAGAAGCTAGAAGTCTCAGTAAATATTTCCTTAACCAAAACTTTCCAAGCTATACAAGCTCCCGTATAACCCCCAAAATGGCAAGTTAATTGCATAAAAAATTCCTCACCATCTGACTTTATATATCATTACCTAATGTTTTGATTTTACTACCAGTTATAGTATTTTTAATAGAATAGGCTCGTGGAGCCCAGTGAACAAAAAATCATCTCAGCTTAGATCCAATTAAAATAAAATGCTAATTCTCACAGCTGTTAATAATATCTTGACACTTTGAGTTAAGAACACCCCAAGTCACATACAAAAAGGAAATACACTGTGTTTATGGCTATACATACACAGGGATACAAACTATACTACATAAAAGTGAATTAGAGCAAGTGTAGTCAGAGAAGTACAAAATTCACACTGCAGAAGAGGATTCTGACACAGCCAGAAATAAGTGATCCCATAAGCCTGGACAATCTTACTGAGATTTAAATATTTGCCTTTTCTATGAGAAGAAATAAGCAGAGCATTCTTGTACCATCTAGTGCTTTGGGCAAAGAAATAGCAAAGTTTTCTGCAATCTGGTATCAGCCACAGAACTTCTGGACAGGATCAAAAGTGACAAGATAGGGAAAGATAAGAATTGCAGGGACTGCATCAGTGACTGAAAATTACCCATGGATACTTGTTCTGTTTAATTTCATGAGAGAGAAGAATAAGCACTGGAAAGAAAACTGATCAGTATATAACTTCAGAATGCTGTGCTTAAGAATTTTGGCCAACTGAAAGAAGGATATTGTAAAATTCAAAGAGGTAAATGAAAAGGAAGGCTAATCAGAAACAGAAAAGGTGCATTAATATTCTTTCAGTTCTCTAACCAAGTGCGTAAATTGAAATACCAAAATATTCTTCCTTCTCCTCCAGTAAAAACCATAGGATGCAAATGTCAAAAAAGGAGAAAGTCAAGGACAGCGCCTACATGTTGTACTACTTTTCAGCATCCTAAAAACACCTCCATGAGTTACACAAAATGTAAATTAATTTAGCCCTTCACAAGCAACATAAGCCAGGCACACAGGTCATAAATACGCACATGCCTCTAAGGTGAAACAGTGTCTACTTCAGATGAAAAATGAAAATTCTTATCAGACCTATACAGTGAAAATTTGTGTCCTGGTTTTCAATACACAGAACTTATTAGTCAAGCTAAAATGAATCATGTATACTACTATAAAGAATGCCATTGGATCTTGAATGATAATCACGTTGGATACATGTCTGGATACATGCACATATGTGGACACATATATACACACACGTACTGGGTATGCATATATATCCAATCACATATTGGATATATATCTCACATCTGGATATCCCAGGTATTGCTAGACATACAAACAACATTTTCATACACTACTTTAAAAACATGCTTTTTGAAAAGCTATGTTATTCTTAATATCAAGTAAATAATTCTAAACTAAATAATCCATATTTTAGGACTTGGTATTGCTTGTAGAATGTCTGAGAACAAATTGGGATATTAAGTTTTGACTATTCAACAATCACACTACTATTGACTAAATGTCTTCCTTCTCAGTGCTACTGAAAACGCTTTACTAAGCTTAAAAAAAAATATCTTCCAACAGGGTTTAATGAAGAAAGTACAGTATTTCATTGTCATGAGAATTTGGTACAGCCCATAGGACATTATAAACTGAACACAAAGTTCAAAAGTGAGATTTTTAAAAAATCCAAATTACTCAGATAAATTAGCCAGCATTGCCTCAATTCTCTGCTCAGAGAATTACAAAATCCAGCAAAGGGGCTAGGCCGCAAGAGATCTATGCACACCAAATGCTGAATTTCTTTAAATTACACTACATTAGGAGTAATTGTGATTAGCTGCACTCACCTTCTGAGTAATCTAAACTAACTTTTCTTAACTGTTCACTGTAAACAAAATATATTGCTTCCTGAGCAAAGGGAAGGCCCTGGCCCAGCAACTGCAACTCACAAATATCCCTGCTGACTGCTAATATTCATCAGGGA
>JAHREE010000179.1:2616772-2758284 GCA_033628505.1 Tringa tobata
AGTGAAATTCACTGAAATACTAATGAAGGATAGATATTTTTCTTATAAGAGTCAGTCAGATTTTAAAAACATATGCAAGTCAAGGAAAACATATATAACAACACATGCATTTATAGTGAATACACCTATACATGTCAGCAACCCACAAGTGAGGATTGTATTTACAGTCTAACAAACATCTCTGTTACAAAGTTATTCCTTAGTGCAATGGAGTATTATGGATTACCTTAGTAATTAATGAAATTAATTAAAGGCGCATTTAAAAGATTCAGGTTAGGAGAAAGATGCATAAGATGCATTTCTCCAGCTAACGGAGCTTATTTGAAAGTGCTGTGCTCTCTCGACAGCAGATACACCAACAGGATTCTGCAGCTTTGTAAGATTCTGGGAAAGCAGACTCTGCTGGGAATTGCTGCACAAGCACCTCCTTGTGGCACTGAATCCTCAGAGCTGAAGCCGTAGAAGGGATGCTACCCGAAAATCTCTTGGGATTTTGCTTCACCTTCTTTGAAGGAAGCTCCCTGCAAATGCACTTGCAGGAATCTACTGAGGAGCAAATCTCCAGCAAGATGTTTGACTTCGAGAGGTACTACAGAATTGCTACCCTAAATCCAACACTTGTGCTACCCAGACTGTATATCTCTTCAAGCTCTAAATATCTTTCCCCACAATGCATGGTCAGTGACTAATATAACGAGGACCTGGGAACTGTCATAGTAAAAGTATATACTTATATTTCAATATACAAACACACAACTCTCGAATTCAGAAGATGTAAACTCAGCCCGTCTCTGTATAAAACTCGGGATGACAGACTTACTAATTTACATGACAGAAATACTTAGGGACACATGACTTGAATGATATTTTAGACATAGTGATCAGTGGTTTCCCAGGCCTTGTTTCATTGGAAACAGGATAGTAAATCTTCCTGTAGGTAGCTGCAGCCCAGACTGGCAAGGAAAGCAAACTGGTGTTCAATGGTCCTATAATGAAAAGGTAAGATACGGACTTCTGCACACAACTCAAGTATTGCAATTCTAGCCTTAACATCCGTACTACACAGACCAATACAATTTGAGAAATCCTTATGTGTATCCCCCACAGTTTATCTGACATGAAGATGACAATTTAAATGTCATCAAATGCTCACAAATAAGGGATGAACAACTTTTTGACAGTTAAGATACACAAATTAGTGAAAAAGAGGTTCTAGAAAGATCATCAGAAGAAAAAAAAGGTGTGATTTAGGTAGAATTCAACTATACTTTCTGACAAGTACTTAAGGTAAGAGTCTCAAAACAAAAATCTACTCCCCACAGTGAGTGCAGAATTGCCTGTTAAAGCCTGATGCTTATTCATTTTTCTCAGAGGAATTTTTCCTTATTACTAGATGGAATAAAAGTCTTCTCTTGCTCTGAAAGCTGATACATTTTATTTCTCAGTCCCCAGCTGTAATCCCACAGTGATTATGTGTCCAGTTGAGATATAATGGCCAGTCTTATAAAAATTCTGGTGATAATCACTTGCCTTTACATTGCATACTAGATGGTAAATTGAGACAGCAGGTAGATTCTTTTTCCTCTAGGGAAAAAGAGAAATTAAAAACTTCTACGTAAAGCAGGCAAAAATTGAACTATTTGCTTCCAAAATGAAAATTTCTTCCACTTCACAAAGAAATACTTTAATCTAGATGATTTACTGGACTGTAATAAGATTCACTATATCTTCACAGAAGAGATGAAGTGATAAGATAGCGATTTCCATAAAGAGTGGCAGAAGGGGCTCCAAGAATCAAAGAATGGGAAAAGATCACTCCCCTGACATCACTGATCAGTTACACAAATGCTGCTAAAAAAGATGAACCCTATCTGAATAGCAGTATTGTCTAACCCAAGATGAAGCAGCCAGACCAAGAAAGTTAGTAAAAGGCCTGAAGGGGGAAAAAAACCCAAAACCATCAAACCCCATTGCTTTGATTCAATAATTTTATTCTGTCTCTGTTCATTATATTGATGTTGGTGAAAGAACATTCTTGAAAAAGACTGGTTAACCTGGGCCTGACAGAGCCAAAAGCCTTGAAAGCTAAGAGTTGATTAAAAAAAAAAAAACAACAGAGAGAAGACAGTCAGTGCTGCCTCTTTAAAGCTTTTAAATGATCTTTACTTACACAGTTACAAAAGTCAGCTCAAAGCGTATTTTTTTATGGTTTAAACTCCTAATGATTTCTTTTCACAGCAAAATAAAGCCTACAAAAAGGGCTGTTCATGGTGATTCCATTAATAAGTCTATACGAAGATCCCCCCCTGCCTATATCTTTATTTCTGTTTAATAAATGAATACAACAAAATTGTAGGGCAAAAAAACAGTGAAGAAAGTGTTACAAGAAGATTATACTGCCCTGCAGTCAATTTCCTGGTCAAAGGAAAAAATGACTACTAAAAAAATCACAAACAAAACCAAAAAAACCTCAGAACAAACCTCCACCTTTGTCCAAAAAACTCCCTCCAACCACTGGAGATAAAACTTAATGAATGGATACTATTAAACTAAAACAACACACAGATATAAGTTCCCGTTTCATCACAGAATCACAGAATGGAGTTGGAAGGGACCTCTGGAGACCATCCAGTCCCTCCCCCTGCCAGAGCAGGCCACACAGGAGCGTGTCCAGGTGGGTTTTGAATGTCTCCAGAGAAGGAGACTCCACCACCTCTCTGGGCAGCCTCTTCCAGGGCTCTGCCACCCTCACAGGAAAGAAGTTCCTCCTCATATTTAGATGGAACTTCTTATGTTCAAGTTTGTGCCCATTACCTCTTATCCTGTCACTGGGCACCACTGAGAAAAGATTGGCCCCATCCTCTTGACACCCACCTTTTAACTATTCATAGGCATTGATAACCATCAAGGTAAGATCATCTTGTATGTCAATACATTCTGTGACATGTTTTCAACCGAAGACTAACATTAAGTCACATGTCTCCATTGGCTCACTGGCATCATATAAAACACCTGGACAAAGATTAACTAGTCATACTGCTAAGCCTTTTCCTTATTTCCAGAAATACATGCTGTAAAGGCAGCTATTATATAAACACTGAATTCTTTTTTGTATATTCCTGTCTGACGTAAGTAATACCTGTGCTTATAACAACAAAGTTAATGTGACCAAAGCTTGGAAAGATGCTCTGTACAAGCACTGATTGGCAATGATGGAAACTGGTGCACTTAATGATCCCTCCATTAAAATATTGCTCAGATATTTAAAAAAAAAAAAAAAAAAGAAGAAAAACACTGCTCTAGGCTTCAACATTCAGAGTGAACAGCTGATGTGGGCTGAATTCTTCTTAAATAGATGTGATTATATTTCAATGTCTTTTATGATTATGACAATTTTGACAAGATAATAATCTCCTCTGAACAGGACTTTTTAAGGTTTAGAGAAATAATGTAAGATTTATTAAATAATCTGTCAAATTATCTATGAACCCTGCTTTCAAAAGAAATCCTATGATCTCATTAAAATAATTACAGAAAATCTATGCCTGATACTATAAATAACAAGTACCAGTATCACTGGTATTCAAGGGAGGGATCTAAAAGTACAGGAACTTGCAAGATTCAAAAGGTGATAGTATAGCTTTGTTCTTTTAAGATAATCAACAGAAGTTTCTGTGTAAAACATCCTGCATGCTAAGGTCAACTTCTGAACCATAGTCTTCAAAATGGAGGGAAAGAAAACAAGTCTGTAGCTATGCTAAAATCATATAATCCAGATATGTATATTGCAGCCTTCTTTCTCTTTCCTTCCCTCACATTTTATTGCCTCTTTTCTCTTACTGCTTTTGGGGAAAAGCAAAAATCAGGTCTACACAACACAATTATACAGAAAGAGAAGCACAAGTACAAGCAAAAATCAATAGTAAGTGTCTTCAAAAAAAATCTTTGCTGGAATTGTCTTTTTAGGAAGACCATGAGAAAATAAAAGGAGTGAACCTGAGATGACGTCAAGAATGAGAGAAATTATGTATTTTAAACATAATTTCAATTTTAATTTTATATTTTCATGCTTTGTTTAAGGAGAGATAGGACTGAGCAAAACTGGGAAGAAATGTACGGTGTTTACTTTGCTGTGATGTAAATACAAGAGAGAGGAGAAAGAGGTCAGGAACATCTCTGAAAGCTTTACAAAAACAGTTGCTGCTTCGTAACTCCTTAAGCAGGATGATTCCTGCCGCCATTGATTATGGCCTTACTCTAGCAGCCAGCACCGCACTTGCAAAATTCAACCATCTTCTGCCTCTTACACTGGGAAAGTTACCCTCTTTTAATTGAAAACTCCTGCTTTTGGAGAGTAAAGGATGAAGTAATCAACCAATGCAAGGTGACAATGCAGGCAAAGCTTCGTATCAAGACACTTTAAGATAAAAAAAGCATACTATTGTCTGAGAGAATGTTACAGATACAGAAGGTTTTCCACCTAAGCTACTTGAAAGAGACAACACTGCTGTTGTGCCACCATGTCAGAGCATGACAGAATTGAAACTCCTGTCAATAACATCACCAGACTAAGCCCCTGCACGATTCCCATGGATTGGCATTCTCATTACAACCAGAATTCAGCAGAAGTGGTCCCTATCACTCAGTGAGAATGAGGAGTCAACAGTCTACGCACAAACCTATTTCAAGTACAAAATGTCATTTTATTTACCATGAAATCAAGCACTGTGTTTCTGAGCAGCTATTTAACGCTACAAGGTTAGTTCTTTCAGAAGTACTAAACAAATACATAAATAACTAGTTATTTAAAGAGCTGAACAGCTAACAGCAATAAGAGAAATCCAACAATCATTTTGTAACAAGTTTTACGTGTAGAATGCTATCTTCTCCAGAGAAGTTAACTGAAATTCAAAGACATGAAGTTTAACTTCATATATTTTCTTTTCAATTTTTTTTTTTTTTTACTTTAAGAGGGGAAAAAAAAAACAGCCAAAAGTTATCCAAATATATATAAGAAATACATGGACTTTTAAAATATTTAGGAGCTGACTTACCAGTCTCTTTATAATTCTCAACAAAAGCTTCAGTTGTCGTGTATCTTTTTTGGACTTCAGTACTTCAGCAAAGCTGTCCATGTTTTCGGGAGACATACTCTCCTGACTGCTCCCTCCATACAACTGAACCAGCAATGATAAGCACTGTGAGGCACTCTCAAATATTTCAGTATCTTCACTGGGAAGCTAAAAATGAACAAAAAAAGAACAAACAAAAATCAAATTCCAATTTCAGAAAAATTGTGTATCACTGCAGATCTGGAAGAGCATTAACATTTGCTGGACAATTAACATTGCACCAGGAAAGAATAATTTCTAGTTGAATGACTCAAAATTCCATTAAACTAAGCTTAATAAAGTGATGAAAATATAATTAATATATATCTGTTCTTAAGCAGCAGTATAACAACATCTCCACCATGATTCTATCAAATAGCCTTTCTATAGTGGCACCATAAAAGTACTGAAAATGTTGCTCCCAACTCTGTTATTTTCAGACAGTATTTTTTGCTTTAAATAGAAGTAGTAATAGCAGAAAGCATCATTATAGCCATGATGTCTAATCTTCTACATAATGCACACCATAAAACTTCATTTAATTATTTCTAAATCAAGTCTATGGCTTCTGGTTGAGGTAGAGTACAGGCTATCTAGCTATTTAATGGATTTTAAGTTGTCACGAGGAGGTACATTTTGCAGATTTTAAATATTTCCCTGAATTTCAGCTTTTCTGCACTCCTTCAAAGAGCAGACACTGGAGCAGGCCCTAGCAATGGGATGGAAAAACTCTTTCCTGGGAAACAAAATCACGGAAAAGATTTGGGGGCACTAATAATAAACACCTTTAAATGAGCTTCAGGTAGTATGAGACTGCTATTGAAATAATTTATATCTTTCTTGAAAGTACAATCTGGAAATAATGAGTAGAGATATTCAATTAGGCTTGTATTTGGCACTGTTGGAACAATAACAGGAATGCAATGCCTAGTTTTAACGCAAACAGTACATGAAAGTTAGTGAAAAAAAATCAGAGATGTTTCTTGGGAACAGGCAAGAGGACAAAAGATTGGAAAACAACAGCAAAAGACTGAAGGAATTCAGCATCTATAGCTTATCAAAGGGAGGGTTAAAGGGCACTTGATCATATTCTTTTGGTTACATATGAGAAAAAACAGGTGGAGAATAGGCTAACTCCTTTACCTGAAAAAGGACTGGTAAGAGACAATGGCTGAAAACTTTATCTAAAGCAATTCAGGTTAGAAGGGAGATAATACTTTGATTTCTTTCTTTAATAAGAGTGATTAACCACTAAAACAACTTCCTTAGAACAGAGAGATATAAATTGCCAGTGACGGAGATTATCACAATAACTACTCTTTTTTTCTTAAAAAAAACATAACAAAACTGTTTACTATAATGAGGAATTAATTTAGGAAAGTCCTATGTCTTCTGTTACATAAGATCCTAGACTAAATGATTACAATAGCCTTTTCTGGCCTTACAGTCTATGAGCTAAACAAAATATACTAGTGTGCTCTTAATTAATAAGGTATAGAATCGTAAAAGCATCTAATCAATCCTACTCAGTTTTTTAATTCAAAAAATATTATTTATATACAAAGAGGCTAGATTAAAGCACAGTTAACAGACTATCCTTATTGACAATAAAAAGGAAACAATTTCTATAATTTGTCCAACCATTTATATAATATGCCCAACCATTTCAATACTGATAACTTATTTAATCTGCAGTGTGAACTTCCCGAGTTTTTTCATTTTAAGCAAAACCCATACAGTTACTCAAAGCAATCTGGGAACATATCATCAGACACACACTCCTTAAATATTCAAGAAGCAATTCCCCAGGGATCTGCATGCAAATGCAATCCTGTTTTCCATTAGCTTCATAGAGGTGGCTGTTTAAAACATACTGAACTAAGATGTAAGCTCTGAATACATAGCCCCGAGACATATCACATTCTATTTGACCTAATGCTATGCAAGTGACAGGACCACAGCAGCTATTTCTTCCACAGTTTTGCTGTATGGTTCTTCTTCATTCCAATCTAAATGCCACCTACTCAACTGTTTCCTTTCTAACATCCAGAATTACCTAATATCATCAACATAAGTAGCAAGGCTAAAAAGGAGGAAAAGCTACAAATAGTAACAAGCTTTATATTTCTGTTTATATCTTCAATCCTTATCAGGTAAAAAAAGAATAATAAATCCACTGATCTCACTGCAGGCTTTGATTGACTTGTATTTCCTTCACTGAAAAAAAAATGCTGTTACATAAAGGAAGGAAAAATAAAACTCCTTGGACGTATCTCTTTTATCCCTTTTAAAAGCAGCACTCTAACTTACAGTTTGTTACTACATCAGTGTAGA
This sequence comes from Tringa tobata, assembly GCA_033628505.1. NCBI lineage: Eukaryota > Metazoa > Chordata > Aves > Charadriiformes > Scolopacidae > Tringa > Tringa tobata. The sequence goes on from JAHREE010000179.1 coordinate 2,624,218, forward strand.
AAGGTGTATCAACCACTCCCTCAAGTAAATCCCAGTACAAGAGCTATATTCAATTTTCAATTGTTGTTTGTGGGCTAACCAAAAATAAAAGATCAGTGAACAAAATCTGACAGGTATGTTCTTGCCCTGGTATTGCAGTGGAGGCCAGTTCCCTGGCTCCATAAGCACAAAATCCCATGTGTAACCAGTAATCACAACAGCCATATTTGGAAGTGAAACTGTTCCCAAGGTGTTTTTCTGAGATACTCACTAAATATCAGAGCAGTGGAAAGGTGTCAGTCTCTGCAGAGAACTGCCCTTACAACAACCTTGTGTGAAGAAACACATAAAGCACCATGCCTTTTGCAGTTCTTCCTGACACCAGGAGAGTACGGGACGTCCAAGGGAGCAAATGAGCAAGTCCAGCCTGTTAGTGTTAATCCCAAGGAAGGCTGTCTTCAGTAGGAGTCCTCAGATAGTGAGACAGCACAACAGTTTGTCCTAGGTGAGGAGGAGATGGGCTTGGGACAACGGCTTTGCTTATCTCCTCCTCCTGGCACGCCCAGCCTTTTATCACTGCTGCTGCTGTTCTTTGTTCCTCAACAAGAGAAAAAGAAGACCCTGAATTTCTCCATCCAACATGTTTTGGGATCAGATAGGCTTGCTCTTCACAGGATATCAAGCTGTCAATGACCATCCTCCAAACCTAGCCACCAGTGTCACTCCAGGGTTCACAACACTTGCTACCCACGACATCATCCTACTCAATTCACAAATGCCAACGAAGTCCTTCATTGCCTGTTGTTCTTCAGGCTCTTCTGCCCCTCTCCTTCACCAGAGTCTGAGCTTCAGTGCTATGTAGAGTTTGGGGAGCAAGTTGCTGGCATCCCTGAGAATTGCAGGGTAGAACAATACCAGCATAGGTCTTAAATGAATAGGAAAATAAGCTGGAAATTGGAAAGACCATATGTATTCTGGAGGGGATGAGAATCATTGGTCTACATTCTAACCCATCAATAATTAAGGTGGAAGAAGAACTCTCAGCAATATATTTTAAGTATGTCCGCATCAGCATTTTTCTCTATAACTCTCACCATTTTGCTGTTTCACTACTGACAAGTAGTGATTTAGATGTCACAAGTAGTACCTTGGTAATTTAACAATGGCTGCCAGTCAGCTTTAGCACTTTTATTAATGGCTATAAAGAGTAGAGGATCTGAAGAAATTTATTGGTATGAACAAAAGCAATAACTGAAAATATAATAAATATCTGTAAATATAGAAAAAACGATACATGAAAATTCAGCTTTCAATTAAATAGTATCTTATGTCTAAGAAGAACAGCAAAGCTAGAGTCATGTTGCTAGATAATGAATATAGATGGACAGTTCACCTCAATCAACAGGAACAGTGTTCTATTTTTCTAATCATAACAATTCTATTTGATATGAAGAATTATATTTCAAGTCTTAGAAATGCATTTATAGTTCTTCATGACAGCAGATACTCAAGTTTTTGTTCTTTCAGAGGAGAAACCCATGAAAAACTAGAGTTCTAACTCCTTAAGAAAATATCTGCCCCTTAATATTTCATAACTACATGAAAAAACTCTAGTGGCCTTTCGTTTCTTTTTGCTTTATCAGTCTTAGAGAGAATTATGGATTCAGCCCTTCAGCAAGGTAGAAACATTAGTACTCCTTCTCCTTGCAGCTCTTAATATTCTGGGCTAGCTTGAAGAAAATCCAACACCTTAAAATAAATTACTGAACAGCTAAAGTCATAGTTTTTGCCATTCTGTAACTCAGAACTGTAGATGTATTTTTCATTTCAAAATTTCAAAATAATGCCTCATGACAAGACTGTTGTGCAATGAAGATTGTGTATTATTTTTTATGGCCATGTTATAACCTCAGGTAAACAGGCTCATAACATAAAATTCTACTTCCTTTCTAGATAGAACCTCTTCAGTGTGTTTTAACTTTAATGTGGTGAAGAGCAGGAAGTTTCTTGTTATTGCACACCTATATTTCTGCAGTCTGTTGTCAAAAAATGCCTTCATTTCAAACCTAGTTGCAGCGTGTTCATAAATTGCAAACCATTGCAAGAAACGTGTGATCATTTGAGCTGAAGTGGCAGTTTTCACACCGTTGGAGTTGCTACAGCATCTAATTTTAGAGCTACAATGAAACTGTCTGGATTACCCGTCAGGGACACTATTTCAGTGCATTAATGAAGTTATACACAAAGACAGTTTATTAGGATAAGAAATAGATGTTCATTAGATCAGTTATGTGATTATAGAATGTGCTGTAAAGGAAGCACCATTGGGAACTATAGGGAAGATGATTTCACAAACATTAAACAAAATGTAAAAGCAAAATATGATTAGCAAATTTGCTAACTTTACTATGCCATTCTTACTAGTAAATACACATAGTTCTAAATAAAAAAACAAAATATTATATTTTGGTATAGGGCCAAATTTTCATCTTCCTACCTAAGGGAAAATATTTTTAAAAAACAATATATTTTCAGTTTATTTTAATCTAGCATAATTGCTGAGAAACTAAATCCCCATTCTGAAATTTTGTGCTTGTGACAAAATATTCTTATTTCCTCTGATCTGTTTTTGTTTGTGTGGGGTTTTTTTGTTTGTTTGGTTGATTTTTTTGGTGGTGTTGGTTTTTTGGTGTTCTTTTGTTTGTTTGTTTTTAGGATAGCTCTGCAGATGAGAATTCTTCAAATATAATTCTCAGATAACATTTCAAATACAGTAACAGTAATACATTATACAATACAGGAAATAAACGTGTTTTTCCACTCTGACCACAGAACTGTATGTATTCCTAAGAAATGGGAAATAAAATTCTACAGCCTACAGGGTTATCATGCTTCTGCAGTCATTTTCATTATTCATTGGCAAATACCTTCACGTGCTTTGAAACCACAGTTAGGGCACTGCCTTAGAGCCAGAAAGGACCTAGAGGAGATCATCTAATTCACCCACATGCACTGAGACTTCATATTTGCCCTCTCCATGATTGCACATGATAACATGTAATTACTGTCTTTCAACAGGAATATACAGAGCACAGTAATCAACTGCAAATTTTACTACTTATACTGTAATGAAGAAGCCTACTACCAGTAGACAAAAAAGTTCTCTCCCAGCAGTCTGGTAGGCTACAGAAAAGATTAGAAGATCTACAGAGAAATGAAACTCCTTTTTATAGGTACTGGTAAGGTTTCTGAAAGTTTCTAAAAAGTTTCCAAAAATCCACACTGAAGTGATTTTAAGAGTAAGCAAACAATTTTTTTTCCATTATGTGGTACATCAAAAAGTAAGAGGTATTTTATATCTTCTATAATTGCTGCAAGTTTCAGTATGATAATCAAATTACATTTATGTGCAAGCAGAGAAACATTACACAAAAATGCTAAGTGTAATTAATTTTTAAACACAAAGCTGCCAAGCAGAAGACTAAATGCTCAATTTATTTTCCTCTTATTGATCAATTAAGGTCAGGTTGATCATGGGATTAAACATTGAATTCTCCATATTTGCAGTGTTTTCTGCATGACAGAACTTGCAATTATATCTTCTGTCACGTTCTGAAAAACTCTGAAGTTTCATTTACATGCAATCTTGGTTTCCTACAATAGCTTTGCTACGCCCTAAGTGATAAGCTAAATCACAATTACAGTAGGGAAAACTTGATTCTAAGTTTTTGATATTTTCAAGTTTAACTCATATTGATTTTTGAAGGATTATTAAGAGAGATGAATATGTAGAACTTGAGGAAAATAAATAAATAGAAAAGTCAATGGGGCATGGAACAATCATCTACTTGAGGGACATACACATCAATGAGGGAAAACAATTATTCAGAGTGACCTAAGAAACTATAAATAAGGTAAGATAGGTAGAAACAGCCAACCAGAGAAAATAATTTTAACTCGGTATCTTAAAGTGAAGGTTAGTTCAGAACTTACAATCTCTGTTACCTCCAGAAAATAAAGTTCACAAAGAACTGAAGGTCTCAAAACAGCAACAAATGGTTATGTAGACACACAGCCCAACAAATACAGAGAACTACCCTTGTAAGCTTCACAGAACTTAAGCTTAGGCACTCCTGAGTCCTTTTGAGGGGTAGGGAGCATATACATCTTGAGAGACCCACTCGACTTCACAAAGAATCTAGTCCTATTTAAAGAGATTAGTGCATAAAACATTTCCAACAAGTGGATCCTAAATGTTAAAATTATTACTCCATTGTTCAAACTCTTCCAACCTTAATAGGAAATGTCTAATACAGCAATGTGTAAAGAATATAAAAGTTAACAAACCTAGCTGAAACAACTTTCATCTATCCAAACACACGTATGTAAAGAACAAAACATACACGTTACAAGAGAAAAACCCTCACATTTACAAAATCTTTAACAAAATTCAAAACCAAACCCAAACAAACAAAAGCAGAAGCACCAATGATCTTTACTCTTTCCCCATATGCTAAAATCAGCAGATTTTAAATAAGTATTTTAAATATATCAGAATCTGTAGAAATACAGAACAATGCAAAACTTAGTGGTATTTTGCAGCCACACTTCTGATACAAGGGCAAGTCAGAATCTAATCAGTACATGCTAACTATACAATTATTCTATCCTTTAATTAAAAAACTTATAAAAGACTTCCAGGTGGTATAGGCTGAGTACAGCCTGGCCTCTAATTTTCTGTTCTTTAGAGAGTTAATGGAATTTAAATTTATGACTAGTTTCACTTTAAAGGAACATTTGCATCTTTTCATGTCTTACTATTTATCATATATAGTGATTTAAAAAAATTAATAGAAAATAAATTAAAAGAATTGATAAAGATGAAATATTATATAGTTGAAATTCAGTCATTGTGTTTTAGATCATTCAGTGAACACTTCCAAAAAGCCTTTGCCAATAGCTGGTTAAAATAAATCCATCAAAGTAGGACTTAACAACAAGTATAATGTCAAAAATTAATAAAAAAGGAATCACACTCTTCCCCAAAATAGTAGATGACAGACAGCGCTAAAGATAGTAAAAGAGTCACAGATATTCATATCATAATATATCTGAAAGCCTATATTTAAATGAAAAAAAAACCCAAAACCCAATAAAAATATCTGAGGCTGGAAGAGAACTGAATCTGAAATGCCTCTAAGTGAAATAACCTGGAAAGGACGGTGTGATATGCCACAGGGAAATTTTCTCACATACCATTCTATTGGCTTTATGTTGAATAAAAGGCTGAGGCAGCCTCTAAAACCCCTGTCCGGCTCAAGAAACATTCCTCTACTACGCACTACTACACACAGAGCCAAGACAAATCTCTGACACAGTGTGATGGTGGTTGAGCTGATGGGATGCAGCAGGGCCACAATATAGCAGTCTGTGAAGATTTCAGTGCAGCACTGTGACATCTAGTAAACCCTGGAAAAGACTGACTTTAAACAGGCAGACTTCAAAGATGTTTGCACATCACCAGGGACCATTCCCACTTGTAAATTCCTCAGGATCACGTTAAAATAAAATTAAGCCCTTGAGAAAAACTCAGAAGGCTCAAAACCAAGAAAATGATATTAAAAGTCATCACTCACTGCAAACTAATTTTAAGTTTACTGACTTTTCTAATGGTAGCAGTATTTCTTGTTTCAAAATTTGAATACCATCCTTTCCATATGCAGTGATCACTAGTCCAAAGGGCTAGCCCTTTTGAAGGCCTAAAATTTGGCTATAGATACGCATTCCAACTGAGAATGGGCAGCCTGTCCCTCGTCCCACTTCTATGCCTGAAACACACTCCAATGTCACTTATTACCTGCGAATCACTATGACCAATAGTTTCTTTAAAATTGTTAGTCCTTCCTTCATACTAGGTGGGAGCGCATAAACAATGAAAAGCTAGCAAACAGCTCTCAGATGTTGAATTCAGTTGAATAATTCCAACTTTAGCAACATTCCAAAAGGCTTACAAACAAGCAAATTCTCACCAGTTGAATAAGCAGGCTAATTAGGTCCGTCAGGGGTTTATTGACAAGCAGAAGGTCTTCAGCAGCCTGCGTGTCCCCTCCTGTGCCAGATTTCTGTGCCTTAATAAGATGAGAAAAGAATAAAAAGCAGCCTTGGTGACTGTTCCGTTATGAGAAACAAATTAGGTCCATTAGGTGGTCGAAGTTTGAACGGAAGTTTGAAGGAGACTTGTATACTCTTTCCTAGTTAAGTATTCCTGTGTCTGTAACAATAAGCACAAAGCAAAAGGGACTCACGCTGTCATGCCCATTCCGCACAGGCTGAATATACGGACCTACATGACATTTCTTCAGCAAAATGCTATAAACTGCATACACAAAAGATAGCTCTAAAGCAATAAATGTTTTATGTGTTTGTATTCTCTTTCAACATGACATGCGTATTTTAACGTTAAAGTTCAACTATTTTTTTTTTTCCTTTATCAGGAACAATTTTAAGTGCAACTCAAAGCAAGAAAAACAGGGTGACAAAGTTAGGATTCTCAGCAATAATGTCCGATTTTGGCCCTTCTGACTCACTTTGTATCCTGAACTATTCATAATATAATACAATAACTTATTTTTTAAATAGGAATAATAAAATCCTTAAGTGACCAAAGTCTGTGATATCACAGAACCGCAGAATTGTAGGGGTTGGAAGGGATCTCTGGAGATCATCTAGTCAAACGCCCTGCCAAAGCAGGTCCACCTAGAGCAGGCTGGACAGGAAAGTGTCCAGGTGGGTTTGGAATATGTCCAGAGAAGGAGACTCCACCCCCTCTCTGGGCAGCCTGTTCCAGTGCTCTGCCATCCTCAAAGTAAAGAAGTTTTTCCACATTTTCAGATGGAACTTCCTGTGTTCCAGCTTGTGTCCATTGCCCCTTGTCCTGTCACTGGGCACCACTGAGAAGAGCCTGACCCTTTGACACCTACCCTTTAGATATTTATAAGCATTGATGAGGTTCCCCCTCAGTCCTTTCTTCTCCAGGCTAAACAGACCCAGGTCTCTCAGCCTTTCCGCACAAGAGAGGTGCTCTGTTCCCCTAATCATCTTTGTAGCCCTTTGCTGTACCCTCTCCAGCAGCTCCCTGATTTTCTTGAACTGGGGGCCCCAGAACTGGACACAGTACTCCAGATGCGACCTCACCAGGGCAGAGTAGAAGGGGAGGATGACCTTCCTCAACCTGCTGGCCATGCTCTTTTTAATGCACCCCAGGAGATCATTGGCCTTCTTGCCCACCAGGGCACATTGCTGGCTCATGGTTAACTTCTTGTCCACCAGGACCTCAAGGTCTCTCTCCACAGAGCTGCTTTCCAGCAGGTCAGCCCCTAACCTGTACTGGTGCATGGGGTTATTCCTCCCGAGGTGCAGGACCCTAAAGTTGCCCTTGTTGAATTTCATCAGGTTCCTTACCGCCCACCTCTCTAGCCTGTCCAGGTCTTACTGAATGGTGGCACAGCCTTCTGGTGTGTCAGCCACTCCTACCAGTTTTATGTCATCAGAAAACTTGCTGAGGGCACACTCTATCCCCTCATCCAGGTCATTGATAAATATATTCAACAAAACTGGACCCAGTACTGACTCCTGCGAATATGATCTGTTACTACTTGTAATTCTGATCATTGCCACCCTGCCTCATCAAAACACACTGCCATCCTAAGCAGTGCTATTTATGATCCATCCCTGCCCCAGGACACCAGAAAGGTCTGCTTGCAAGACTTTTCATTTAACTTCATTATCTTGCAGCAGCTTTGGACCATGACCTTATACAGTCGAGCTGCTAGAGGAAAAAGTAAACATTGTGTCTAAAAAAAAAAAAAACCACATTTAAAAATCCTTTTGTACAGTGCTTCATTTAAAGCTCAATCCTAAAACCATCATCCAAGTGTAATACCTGAGGATTTTTATTGGGTTAAGTGAACACAGGAGCAAGTCCCCTGAGACAACAGACACTAGTGCTGAAGCTCCACTGTTGATGCTGATGAGTTGAAAGGATAATAGCTTTCTCTGGAAAGAATTTTGAAACAAAAGAGATCTGAAGAGCTATTTCTCCAGGCAATAAGACACATTGGTACGTCCCTCACTGGGACATACCATAAAGACCTGGAACACTGAAGACCAAGAAGTGCACAGTGCAAAAAAGACAACAAAAATTGAGTATTTATATTAATCAAGAAAGGGAAGTAAGCCACCTTTCACTTCAGCAAAATTTAGAACAGCTTCTCCTGGTTAGTGCTTGGATGAGAAGACAGATGTTTTCCATCAGGGATGTTTGACTACTTTCTTTAACTTTTATCTATTTATTGTCTTTGGGAAAAGAATTATCAATATCACTGAAGGAATTATACTTTATATATATCTCTCCCTAAAGGTGTATTGGGTTTGTATGGCAAGATTTTGGAAGCGGGGGGGGACTGCAGGGGTGGCTTCCGTGAGAGGATGTTAGAAACTTCCCCCATGTCCAATAAAGCCAATGCCAGCCAGCTCCAGCACAGACCTGCCACTGGCCAAGGATGAGCACATCAGCGACAGTGGTAGCAACTCTGGGATAACATATTTAATAAGAGAAAAAGAAAGAACTGCTGCATGACAGGAGCTGGAGGAGGGGAGTAAGAATACGCGAGAGAAACAACTCTGCAGACACCAAGGTCAGTACAGAAGGAGAGGCAGGAGGTGCTCCAAGCACCAGAGCAGAGATTCCCCTGCAGTCCATGGTGAAGACCACTGCAGCCCATGGAATTTAACAGTGGAGCAGATATCCACCTGCAGCCCACAGAGAGCAAACTCTTGACTGAAGCTGGATACAATTATCAGCACCATTCAGCATAAAGTACTGAAATGCAAAGGAAAGCTGGTGTCATGTTTTGCCTATGTCACTGGATAAGGTTATCACTTTACATCTAAAAAGCTTAAACAAAAAGGATTCAAGTGGAGGTAGTGCCATCTGTAAAAGTCAACTTGAGTCTCAAAAATGGGTAATATGAGAAAATTTGATTCTCCATTTCAAGTTCTGTTTTAGAAGGTATCTTATTCAGAAGATCCCTATAAAAACAGTCCAAGAGTATTTGTTATTTGTTAGATAGTGAAATATTATGCAGATGCACAGTAAGTAGCAGCCACCAACTAATGGCCATTATTCAATAGGGCATGTGTACTGAGGCAGCTGTAGAACCCTCAGGGGGCATGTGATGAGTACTGTCAAGACAAGTATGCCAAGGCACATAAAATCACTGTAAAATTAGTTTTATAGGGATAGAGGGCAGAGCTATGCTTCAAAACTCAGTTTTCCAGCTGCCTCTTTTTATCCATTAGCCTTCCAGAGCAAAGCAGATTACTTTGATTAGAGAAGGAACAAAACTGGAGCTGGACTTTTAGTATATCAATCAAGTTGACAGGTTAATGTAAAGCCCCCCTTTATCAGGGAATGGAGTGATAGGATGAGGGGTAATGGTTTTAAATTGAAAGAGGGAGATTTAGATTAGATATTAGAAAGAAATTCTTTACTGTGAGGGTGGTGAGACACTGGAACAGGTTGCTCAGAGAAGTTGTGGATGCTACATCCCTGGTCTCATCATCTCATGGCAGGGGGTTGGAACTCAAGGCCCTTTAATGTCCCTTCCAACTAACCATTCTATGATTCTAATTTGGCTTTGAACGTATAGATTCAATTTTATATCTAAATAAAAATCACCAGTTTCACTAGTATTACTAACCCCTGTGCAAGATCCCCTCTCTTCATATGTGTCCTGCAGCACAATTGGCCTGACCACTCTTGCACGGAGCACAAGTAGAGAATTCAGCTGTCCATGATTATATGGAATGCTGCCAACATGACAATCAGCAATTAGTTTACAAAATTTGAAATGCATTACAGAACCTGCTATTAAAGGACTCAAAAAAGACAAGGTATTGTACCACCAGTTCTAGATTAAGTGAAATATCTGGTTGATAACACAACTGATTATGTAAATGTGTGTAGAAAAAAAAAAAAAAGCTCAATTTTTCAACAGTCACTTTATACATAAACCTTCTTTAAAACAAACAAACAAAACAACAGGAACAGAAAAAAAACCCAGACAAAACACAGAAGATGACCTTTTCAGAATAAAGAAGCCATATCCCAAAATTCAATACAACCTGGCTGCAATCTTGAATCTCTGTCCTCCGGATATATTGGACCTAACAGACTTTGTTTTTCAGCGGATAATCCCAAGAACATCAAAAATCTAATGTGAAGTGTAAATGCTGTTGTTTGCAGCCTAAATACAAAAGTTACTTTCAGTTGACTTAGAAATTTGGTAGCTCACTTTAAAACAACACAAATATTGGTAGCTTTACATCACGGCTTAAAAAAAACCTAATGCTTTTTCTTGTTTCGTTTTTAAGAGTGTTATGTCCAATTTCTTTGCATAGTATTTTTGTGCTCCATTTTTAGGGAGGAGGAAGTCCTACCAATGCCATGATTTGCGGTGGTTCAAACAGACGTGAAGACAAATTGATTAGCATAAGAGAAGAAATACTTTTTTCAGCACACAAGCAGAGGTTACATATGCTTTTCGAGCACAGTAATCATGTGTGATTTATAATAAAAACGATACAGTTTCGCATGGAGTAATCTTTTTCTTTTAAAATGAATGGAAGAAAAATGCTTTGAACTATGATTGAGTAAACATTGAATTAAGCTTTTTATGGAGTACAGAAATAAAAGAATCAGCTAGAATCTGTGTTTCCAGCACATAGTGAGGCTAGTATGGACAGTCTAGCCAAGTACATGAAACAGTGTTATGCAGTTGAAAATGAACACTCTTCACTTTCCACCAAACTAAAAATTCAATAAAATCATAATAGTAGGAATTTCATTATTAATTATCACATAGATTATTTAGTGGTTTTCAATAACAGGAAGTTATCTAAAAAGTTGTTTAAGATGGTGATGACTCCAGGAAATAAATTCCATACCTGTAAAGTCTGACGCACAATGTTTGCTGTATACATCAATATGTGGTGCAAAATGTCAAGCAAGGACAGAAGCAGTGCATTTGCTGTCTTGATGCTGCTTTTATCATCTGCCTCCAAGTACAGAGCCATAGTTTCTATTAGGAGATTACAGACGTGATGAGCAAGTCCTACATAGAAAGCGAGACACAAAAAAAAAAGCAACAGACTATCAGGAAAAGAACAATGTGGAAGGTAGCCCAGTTAAAAAAAAAATAGATTAGCATAAAAACAAATCTCACATACATTATGAATATTTATTAAATTTCCTCTTTTTCTCCATTTTTATAATTACCTCCTCTTCTGTTTGAGCAGCTCATAAAGAGAGCTAAAGTGATATAATCAAATTTGCTACCTGCATGGAAAATTATGTAATAATTAAATAAAGACATACTTTGAATCCTAAACTTTTCTGTAGCATGCTAACACAGAAGACTCTGTCACAACACACCTGGTCACAAAAATTAAGCAATTTCTCCAGGCTGTTACAAAATGACACATGAAGGTTAAAGCCTAAAGTTTTCTTTGTTAACTGGTCTGCCAATTGCAACCTTACTTATATGCTTTAATTGTAGAATTGAACATTGTTATGCTTAACATAAAATATATTCAGAAGAGCATTACAAATTAAATACTGAATACTATACCATAAATGCTATTAAGATTCATTTGACTGGTGGTAGTAAAAGTTTCCTGAAAATATCTTCTTTGAAGCTTTTTTTCAGCTTCTTTGGAATTTAATAACATCAGTTCCTGTAGCTTGCTTAACCCACAGATCAATTCATGTATCAGAAAAAAATATAATCCATTTCAAGACAACACTGATTCAATTCAGAATCTTTCTTACTTTCAAATATACAGTGACGAAGTACATTATATTTGATCTTAATCTTTTTCTTTCAGAGTTCCATAAGGACTGAAAGATACTTCGTTCCTCACCAAGAACACTATTATGTTTGTAAACTGTCTCCTTTTAAACTGGTAATTAGTCATACTGCGACTTAGGTGTATATATGTAGTAACATAGTAGTTTATTAGTACATTAGCTTCTAGTTCCCACGTCTGTAAAAAAGGACTAAAGTATTTCACTGATTTTACTGAAGTAAAAAGACTCCTTTTATAAGTTCTCCTTTTAAAAGTAATCACATATATTTTTACAAACATCAGTACAAGACTAAAGTGAGACATTGTAGAAGACAATATGTAATTACACCATTCCACTTTTAAGAGTAGTCAAATCTGTGGGGTGTTGAACTATTTTTGCCTTGAAACCTGTCCCATCAATTAACTAAAATTCCATGAAATATTTTCCTTCTCTATTCATCATCCTTAACACTTTCCTCAGGAAATTAAATACAAAAACATTCATTTAGAATACAGTTATGGGTCAGTATTATTAAGACTTGCACTCTTCTTATATCTCCCATCTTTTTGTGTTTTCTATGATTACTAGCATGATTCTTCCACAACAGTTTGATTGATGGAGTACAGCTCAGGCTAAGCTTTCAATTTCCTGGGGTTTTTGTCCACATAAACCAAACTTNGACTAAAGTATTTCACTGATTTTACTGAAGTAAAAAGACTCCTTTTATAAGTTCTCCTTTTAAAAGTAATTGCATATATTTTTACAAACATCAGTACAAGATTAAAGTGAGACATTGTAGAAGACAATATGTAATTACACCATTCCACTTTTAAGAGTAGTCAGATCTGTGGGGTGTTGAACTATTTTTGCCTTGAAACCTGTCCCATCAATTAACTAAAATTCCATGAAATATTTTCCTTCTCTATTCATCATCCTTAACACTTTCCTCAGGAAATTAAATACAAAAACATTCATTTAGAATACAGTTATGGGTCAGTATTATTAAGACTTGCACTCTTCTTATATCTCCCATCTTTTTGTGTTTTCTATGATTACTAGCATGACTCTTCCACAACAGTTTGATTGATGGAGTACAGCTCAGGCTAAGCTTTCAATTTCCTGGGGTTTTTGTCCACATAAACCAAACTTTCAAAATTAAATCAGTCTAATCCTGCACATTTAATTTCCTCCTTCTTTTTTAAAGTACAGTTTCTACTGCAGTTCTGAACACTTCATACAAAAACGAGATAGCATGCAGCAACATTTAAGTGATGTCACCAATACCCACCAAGAAAAAAACACAGACATAATTGTATGTCTACCCAATACAAAACTTGTGGTTACTCTGTGCCTTTTTTCACCAGGCTAAATTAGAATAATCCTAAGAAAACAGTCCAGTAAGGGTTGGTCCCTATCAAAGTGAGGTCTGCAAAATTGCCTGCAGGGATATGTCCAAGTACACTCTGTTTTTCCCTCTATATGACCACAAAACCCACAGCCACATCAAAATGAATCACCCTTATTTCTAGATGGCTTACACATAACCCTTAAGACAGTGACTTGGACATTAATGCTGAGAAAGCCACTTTCAAATGAAGGCACTGTATGGGTCATCATCAAGAATTTTTTTAGGTAGTACTCCCCTCTGCATTTATAGCACTAAGCATGGAATGACTAGTAGTGAAAGAAACAAGAGGGTCCATGACTCTGATCTCCAATCCTTTTCCTTTCAACTTTGAAGAGAACCACTTGTTTATTTGCTCGACTGTACTACCCTGAGTCTCACGACGACCTCACTGCTGCTGTTCAGTGAACGGGGAGGTGAACTGAATGCCCAACCTTCTCCCCACCCATCAAGACATGAATCTGCTCTAGTGGGAGGTGTCCCTGCCCATGACAGGGGGCTGGAACTCAATGATCTTTAAGGTCCCTTCCAACTCTAACCATTCTATGAATAAAATAGTGACCTAGATTTTATTCACTTGAAGTATTTGCATCCTAAGGGTATGTGTATTAGCAAGCCTGCCCCCAAACACCTGAAATACACTAGAATATTTACATTTACTTAGTTAACAAAACCATAAGAATTATTGGGTTTTATGCAGGTAGACACATGATCGCTCAGACCTATATGTACAAAGACACACACGTTCAATTTGCAAATTTGGCAGGGAGGAAAAAAGCTTTCCTTGGACTTAAAATACTTTTGAAAAATTTAACACATCAAAACTTTATTATAAAGACATCTAAAATAAAACACTGGTGCAAAATGTTCCCTCACACACTGAATGACTCATACAGAAACCTGATAAACACTTGGTTCCACAGATTAAAAAATAAAACAGACTGACCTCTTGCCAAGGAAATAAAGTTCCAGACATGCTCTTTAAAATACTTTACTGTGTCACAACAAAAAGAAAATTAGAGGCCACAACTGTAGACATGTAAATATACTCCTTGCTTACACCACAAGACAAAATACACATTCTTTGCTCTCAGAACGGAAGGTTGGGAAGCTGGTATAATTTAGAGTGACCATGACAAAATTCAATAGAAATTTAACAGCCTTGGCCATTTGCACTGTAACCAATTTACTCAAAAGGTAGCTATGAAGTTCAAGGCCAATATGTCTCAGCATTCCAAAAATTGAATCCCACAACAGATATTCCAAAAAAAAATCTGAAAAAAAAGGAAACCGTATTCATAATTCAGTGAATCATAATAGGAAAACTGCATATGGACGTCTAAGTTTCAGAAGATACACTGAAGATTTTCTGCCAGATTTTGCTAGTAATTCAATAACCACATGCTTCTTTGTTTCCAAGAATACCTAAACCAGTATTTATCTTTAAAAATTAAAACATATTCCTGAGACATATTTAATAGACATGAGTTTCGTATGCAGTAATTCTCAATTGTTCATTAGAAAGTAAAATAGGCTCTGATTAAAAAGGTAGATCCCATGCACTCCTGAACTTTGAGAGTCGCAGATCTAAATCTGAATTCTGTATCACAGTGGAGAGCTAAGCTCAACTAAATTAAGGAAGATTGTTCTACTGAAAACAGCTACGTATTTTTAAGTATTCTAGTACTTCTAAGTATGTTGGTAACAGTCCACTTAGTCAAGACAAAAGTGTTAGTGACAGTTTACATGGGTTAACATACCACATCATAATTTCTTTCAGGGCATTAATATGAAATGGGCGTTTCATATTAAAAGAGTTATGAAAAAACTTATTAATTAACTTGTAGTCTTTTAGGGTTTTTGTTACTCCATTAGCTTGCAAATTTCAGCAAACAATTAATGACATATATCATTTATAGATAGTTACAGTTTAGATTTACTACAACATTTCATGGTGCACTAATCAAGCCTTACGTTTATTTGTAAAAGTAGGATCTTCAAAACACCAAGCCTCAGTGCAGCTCTCTGCTATTCAATTTTTGCAGAAAAGGCAAACTTGGATTTTGTATTAAAATTGTCATGTTTATAAATTAACACAACTAGAATTAAATAAAGAACCTGTTCTAATTGCAGTCCAATTAGAATTATGTATTAAATAATAACTCATAATATGTATTAAAAGGATTGCATCCCAAATGGCCAGCCGCAGTTTTGTATCATTTGACAAACCCAGTGTTCACAGCAGAGTATTCCTCCTGCCCAGAGACCCCTCAAATGAACTGAACACATCGCTGATAGTGCTTTATGAATGTGGACTGTGATGACTATGCTTGTGTTTTACAAATCTTTTCAAAAGATAAAAGGAGTCTTTTGGCCCATGATACAGCTAATCGGATAGAATGTGCCGTGATACCTTCTGGAATGAAAGCTGAGAAGAGATATTTTATTTGCACCTATTAGCAAGATGGATAAAGGAAAAGAAATCTTCACTTCCAAATCATACGAAACATCAAAGGACAGCCTAGGAAGCAATCTTCTAGGCAATCCTTTCATGCCTACCAGCAATTAGAGCGTTCAACAGACCTGCCTGCTTCCAGCCGAAGAAAATGTTAGAGCAGGTGCACTGGCT
The DNA here is from genome assembly GCA_033628505.1 of Tringa tobata. Lineage (NCBI taxonomy): Eukaryota > Metazoa > Chordata > Aves > Charadriiformes > Scolopacidae > Tringa > Tringa tobata. The sequence continues at coordinate 2,640,139 of JAHREE010000179.1, forward strand.
CCGAACAATGCCACCGCGCAGCCAAGCAGCCAGAAGCAAAACCCTCAGCCCAGCAAAAAGGTTTCTCTTTGTTCCTTTCTACACATTGCTCTCTAGAGAGCTGTTTTTCCCATTTGTATCACACCTACACAACTGACTCCCCAGGGATATTACCCAATATATATTTGCTCGACTTTTGCTTCCTTCTTTTACTCACAGAGTGGACCTGCTTGGGTTTTTTGATTTTTTTTAATTTTTTTTTAAATTACTCAAAATAGCACCCTATTGGGAACTAGAAAAGATTCTGCCAGACTAACTTCAAAACATATTACGTAATCTTTTTAATGTTAATTACAAAAACTTAAAAATACTGCTAAGAAGAAAGACAGGAGTGTAGTCTGAGATTCTTTCACACAGAAATTAGCTCCTCAGTACTTGAGCACTTAAGACAATCAATCATGTCATAAATATTCTTCATAAAACCTTATCTACCTACATAAACCTGGGGTTTAATTTGCATCACAGCCCTGCTACTCAGGGTTTACTCTTTTGAATAACTGAAAATGGGCAACATAAAGCAAACGGTATCTTTAAAGTAATGGCATTTTTAAAAGAGGCTCATTGGTTTTACTGTTATTTTTGTTTATTATTTATTTCTGTTTGCGTTTACGAACTATTTGTGTTAGTACTATAATATTATAATGAGGGGAGAATAACGTAGGACAGAAAATTAGGTGACCACCGATTTCAAGATTTGGTGAGTCAAAAGTCACATCAAGTAGAAAGATAACGATAGCGCTGTTGAACATATAAATTGCGTGACTGATGCCTTGAAAATTATTTTCTATTCTGATCTTAAAAACTAATAGCATCTAAAGAAGAAAATTTTGCACATATTGGATAGTTTATTCCTAGTACTGTGACAGTGACTGGACATTTTGTGACTGAATAAAGAATCACTAAGTTTGAGGAACAAAAATCTCATTTGTATTTGTCACACTGCAGTGGTCAAGGTTCTCCAGAACTTCCCTTTGTGGGAAGAGTCCGTGGCTCAGCTTTTCCTTCCCACGTGGCAGGTGGAGCACTGACCCGGGGTGCCTGAGCAGCCAGTCCTGCCCTCAACATGCATCAAAATGGATGTGGTAAGGATTATGACAATCAGGGAAGAAAAGCCAATTATCACATTTACTACCAGTAGGTTGAAAGTAGACTGGCAAGTACTTTGTTATCTTGAGTGTGGATGCCTGAGAGGAATACAGACCTGACATTCTCTCAATCTCAGCAGATTTTTCTGCTTTGACTCAGACAAAGCATGACATAGGTCTACTTCACTTTTTCAAGACTAGCAATGCTTAGCAGTTAGTGTTAGAAGGCAGTTCATAGGTGGCATCTTTCACTTGTGAAGAAAGCGCTGAACTGACGACTCCCCTGGAAACCATGTCAAACTCTTCTCAGTCAAAGAGGATCCTGCCAACACAGAAATTTACTTTCTCCTACAATTTAATTTATGGAAGAAACTTGTAGGTGATTAAGACCAGGTGTTTAGAACAGCCAACTAACAGATAGAAAACCAAGCGGATTCCCTCATTAAAAAAAAAAAGTATCTCTGTGTGTAGTAAAAGATAGTAAAAAAACCAACTTGGAACAATTCAGGAATAACAAAAATCATACACTGTTGACTGGTCAATACAAAAATAGTAAAATATATCAAGTTAAACCAACTATGCAAGACTGTGGTTGTTCTGTATGAAAAGATGTGGTTAGAATGACATATACAGAAGAGGAGTATTTCTGAAAGTACAAACACTGGTCCCTTGGGAGCTCTTGATTTGCTGCTGCTTTTGAAAATAAAAAAAAAAAAAAAAAAAAGGTTTTCCCATCTTAGAATCTCATTAAGGTTTCTGTAACAAAATTTCAACTGAATTCAAGTCTTTGTCTCCGATTGACTCAACCATACAATAATTAATTCAGAAAAGATATCCAGGGTGTTTGAAACTAAGTTCACAGCACACGTGCGTACATAGCATAAAAGTTTTTAAGGCAGGGGACTTTGTTCTAGACAAGATTTACTGAGATAGTCCTCACTCCTAAAAGTACAGCTTACAGAACATGAACACAAGCTTGTTCAACAAGGATAGAATGAAGGATCAAAAGGTAACCTTCTTCTGAAAATAATTATAAGAACATCCAAATGCTTTCTTGTTCTATTAGAAATAAAAGAATCCAAAATTTATATGAGCGAATACTACATAACTATGGACTGTAATGATGTTCAGAGGATCTATTCACAGTGTTGATAAGACATTAATAGTGTCTCATTTCAGCAGTCAGGTTTGATTTGTTTGGATACCATGCTGTTGGCACCACAGTCTCAAGAAATGTTATCTGCTTCTTATGTTCTGTAAGTATCTGAGAATAATTGGACGTTTACCACAAAAAAAGATAAGTGAAAAACATAGGTAGAATCCACTGAAGATACACACACAAATTTTAAATGCTCTTATCTAGCGGCTTGTGGTACTGGACATAAAAGAAACATTTCATTTTAAATTATTTATTCAAATTAAACCCTTGCTCTCCAGAGATGAAATTTAGTACCCAGCAGAGTCGTAAGATTTGCTGCCAGTTCTGCCACTAATGCATATGTTATGTACATTACAAATAGACTGCTTTTTTGTTAGCTGGGGAGCATAAGGCCCTTGATGCATGTAAAATCGAATGCTATCATCCCAAGAGGTAACTGACAATAGAGTACAATGCTGCCTGACAGACATTCATTTTGTAAACAGCTTTGTTGATGGCAAACACTAGTTCTTCCCAGCTGTTTGCTAGCGATCAATTGTTGGAGGTTATTACCCCTACAATTGTGTGTTAGCATGTGTGCGTGAGACAGAGAGAGGATGGTCCCTTGTCTCCCCTGACAAGAAACTCTAGGCTGCTTTAAACTGCTCAAATGGGTGGCCTGCTTTAACCCACCTGATTTTGCTTGAAGCAGATTCACACACTCAAATGACCCTTCCAGCTGGAAGACCAAGGGAGGGATGGAGACAAAGGTAACACAGTGACTTCGTGGAGTATACGAAGAAATACAAAATATTTCTGTTCCCAGTTGTGCATATATTAGACACTCTAAAACTAGCCTTAGGTATTAAGGGTTGTTACCTTACAGGTACATGGAAAAAAAAATCTGCTTGCATGTAATGAATTAATATATAGTGTATGTTTTTTAGAAAAGCAAAGGCTGCATGAAGTCCTCAAATCAATGGCAAAAGCTAAATAAAAAGTTCGTCACTAGATTAAAATGTTATTTTTGTTAGATTAGGAATTCATTGCATTCAGCAAGATTCAGAGTCAGTAAAAATTCAATAAAGACTTTTGACTCACTGCTCAAAATGATCAAGCCTGCAACAATTACCATGTGATAAAATACAGGGGGAATTTATATCCTAGGCTTCATTTAGAACTAGAAAGTCTTCTAAGAGATTGCCATTTTAATAATAGACTTCCTGTCACACAAGATGAAACTTTGTTTATCTACTTCAAATATCTTAATGTGCTTCTGCTTTGGCGTCAACTTTCTCTTCTACCAAAATCCTTGAGAGACTACATCCGAACTTCAAGAGCTGCCTTTTCGACAAAACCTGTAGAGACCAGATATGAACAGCCTCAAAATGCAGATACAGCCCTAAACTGTTGTCACAAATTGACAGCCTTCAACAGCTTTGAACAACGTTACCAGCACTAATTGCTCGAGCTAGGCCTTCAAGAGTCCCTGGACTGAGAGTGATAAGGACCAATGAACCTTGGCTTCTGAAAATTCTATGAAATTTTCAAACAGTTTTACATTTTAGAAATAAAACACAGTTGACTACTGTTCCCACATATATTCAGCAAAGAATAAAAACTCTATATGTTTCCCTACTGAAAAGTCATGCTCTGTAAGAAAAGATATTAAATATTTATTTGCACTCCTCTTGGTCTATTTACATCAATCTTTCATAGGATGAAAACTTACAGAGACCAAATACTTGGATTTTCAAGCAACAGTCTTTTACAATTGTTACCACTAGACCAAAGCACGAAAGCAAAGGCTAGAGTATTCACTAACTGGAATTTGCTGCTGTTTATTATAACAAAACTGAATCTATGCCACAGTTTCCTGTAACAGTCTGCATTATTCATCAATTAAGTTTACAACAGAAATGAAAGCTGACAACTAGTAATTGCAACTGTCCAAGGTGGCGTCGGTGTATTCACACTTGTATGATCAAAGGGCTTTCAACAGAGGTCAGGATGTTACACGACAGTAAACGTGGTTTTGCAGCTATGACCAGATTAAATTCTGTAGCCTTAAACCTACTCAGCCAGGTCAAGTGTTTTCTGAGTAAGTGTTAGGATAACTTGACCAGCAGACTCTCTTTCTAATTTGCTATCATCTCACCACACCAATAATGCCACATCTGATTAAATCTCTAAAATCTAACCGCAGGCTTTTCACCTCAGATGTTATCATCCTTATCAGAGTGGCTTAAGCATATGTCTTGTTTTGTTTGCATAGATGCTTGTTCTACTTTGACCTATCCATGATTTTCAGTCTTAACACCGGATCTTTGAGTTGGAACCCATCACACTGTGATCATGCTGTCATCTCAGGCTGTACCAGAAATGCCTTAACTCAATATTCATCATTAGCACAACCCAGACCAACAGAGCCTTCGTTCTCTGTCACCACAGCTACTTGACCCCAACTATCTTGGTTTCAAATGACTGCACCGAGTTAAGACAGCTGGTGCTACAGGTCAGCTTATTTAATCAAGAGACAGTCCTGGCTCTGAAAAGCCTTTGTGTGCTTGAATACTGTGTTCCATACCATATCTCCCCTACCTTAACAGGATCCACACAATAGGAATATGGGTCTACTGACACTGGGTTGACGACAGCCTGTAGATTTCTGTGCAGATACCTGTCACTGGGAATAGTAAAGCCTGTGTATACAGTAGCAGACTGGCTCAGACTCTTGGGGAAATTTCTGCGTAAGTGCTGTAAGATCACATGGAATGGTTTGGTTTACTAGGCTATCTTGGCCCAAGCTACTCAGTTTTGAAACAAAAACAGTGAACTACAGCACCCTCCCCAACAAAAAGCTGAACTGGATCCTGCTGCGGATCTGAAGCTTTAACTGAGAATCTGGATTCTGCTTTGTTCAAGGATAACTAATATCTTCAGAGGTGAAAAAGAAGTTAAGAACATCGATACAACCACAGCAAGAGAGATATGGGCACCCCAGGACAGAAAAGAAGGATTTAGAGAGCCATGATTTTTTTTGTTAAGTGGGTGCCCTGTGAAGACATGCAACAGAACAGCAAAAGAAACTTGGTACACAAGCTCTGCTTTAGTACCTGTACTAGTTTTGGATGGGATAGAGTTAAATTTCTTCATAGTAGCATGTATGGACTATGTTTTGGATTTGTGCTGGAAATAGCGTTGATTAGCTCACTGATGTTTTAATTACTCCTGAGCAACGCTTACACAGCATCAAGGCCTTTTCCATTCCTCACAGTGCCCCACCAGTGAGTAGGTTGGAGGTGCACAAAAATTTGGGTGGGAACACAGTTGGGACAGCTGGCCCCAACTGGCCAAAAGGATATTGCATACAATATGATGTCATGCTCAGCAATAAAACTGGAGGAGAGGTTAGCAGGGGGGGCTGCTGCTCCCAGACCAGCTAGGCATTGCTCAGTTGGTGGTGAGCAGTTCTTTCCATTTGCATCACTTGTCTTTCTTGGGTTTACTTTCCTCTCTGTTTTTTCCTCTTCTCCTTACAATTTTTTAAAATTCTTATTATTATTATCTCTTTTTAATTATTAAACTGGTTTTATTTCAACCCATGAGCTTCTTTCTTACTTTTACCTTTCCAATATTCTCCCTATCCCACCAGAGCTGGGGGGATTAAGCGAGCAGCTGTGTGGTGCCTAGTTGCCAGAGAGGGTTAAACCATGACAGTACCTTTTCCTTTTTCTCTACCTTGTCTGCTCTGCTGGGCATAGGTGTTTATTAGACATTAATGTACTACAGGGTCCCAGTAACTTTACCAACTTGCTCCAACACGGGGAGCCTCCACCATCCTGTCTCAGGGTGTGCTTTGTGTATCAATTCTTACGTGCCTTGGGCACTCCCATTATGCACCTACATTTTTCCTCCAGCCTGCTTATGCCCAGACCAATGATTCTACAAAACAAATTCAGGCAAAGAAATTAAGTTCTTACATAAGTTCTAATATAACTTGCCAATGTTTGGAAAAATTAAGCTAAACAGTATTATAAAATTAGATCCTGAATAGCAAAAGAAAACATGAAACTATAAAGGCTACATATAAATGTTGTATTTTATGTAAAATTTGAAAAATAAAATAATATTTAGGTGGAAAAACACAAACATCACAGGAAGTTTCCAGTAATATAGACTACTACTTTGTATTTGTGTACAAATTGGGATTTTCAAAAGGCTTTAAAAACATAAATAACTTTGGTTTCTGCATTATGATATAATATCCTTTTGCTTTACAGAGAAAATTATTTTACAGTTTAATTGTCTGCAAACAGTTTAAATAGATTATTTTGTGAGATGAACACATTTGTTTCAGTCCACAGTTTTCCTGAAAATAACTTAGAAGAGGAAAATATCTGTCTGCCTGGGAGCTATGACAACTATTGAAAACATCTAAAACAAAACAAAAACCTCAAACCATTCTTTAAAACAGTGAAAAACCTCAGATTTCATTTATCTGTCCAATACATAGATCTGGGTCCTGCCAAAACTGCTGCTTGTTTTTAGCAATTGACAAAATGAACTCCTTTCATTAGGATCAAACAAGTGCATCTGAAGAAGACCATTACCCCTATGACAGAGTAATGATTGATGTCATTTAATTTTGTGTGTAGTACTTTGTACCTCTGCAACTTCACACTTAGCTCAAATTGGTAGTGATACATCACTTTCATGCTGGGACTGCTCTAACACCTACAGTAGAAAATATATGAAACTCCTACAACCTATGGCATAGTAACTGTATTCAAACTGGGCCTCTTTTCAAATATATAGTTAGATTTTTAATTTCATCTCTTAATATCATCTTTTAGCTTACTAATTACATCTGACAAGCTACACAGGAACATCCTCATAATTAGATTTTAATTTATTATCTGTAACAATCTGTCATCAATAGTTAACTTGAAGTTAATATGATAGCTACACTTTACCTAGTTATTCATTTTCACTCAAATTGAACAAATCCGCTAGTCCTACTATAGGATTTGGGTTGCACTTCAGGGGAGTACTACCATAATGTCTAGCGATAATGTTTAAATTAGAGTGCAGGAAAAGCAGCACCTAGAATGAACGCAAAGACAACAATCTCTAGAGGGGAGGAAAGGCTATCATTTTTTATGTATAAGAAGGTGAAAAGGAGCATAAGGCTTTGCAGGTTCCTTCCCTTTTCCCAGTCCTGAGTTTGTCATCAGGAAACCTTCAGATATCCACATCCTCAGATACAAAATCAATGCCTTAAATTTTAACATAAAAATTTAATTTTTCAAATGACTTTTCTGCTTCTGTGCATTATCAGTCTGTGTAATTGCTCAGCCAAAACCTTAAGTCTTAGTTTTGTCTAGGAATTAGACAGGCATAAAAAAAATGTCTATTATGGTTGGTACGGTTGGTTTGGAAATTGTTATATTTATTGAACTAACCTCCCACCATTAAAACAAGCTGATCGGTTATATAATCAGATTTCTGCATAGGACCTCTCAGACTAAAATATCACGAATGAAAACATTTTGAACATTTCTTGTTATTACTCCTTTCTCTTCCATCAATTAGGTGATAAAACGAGATCTCTTAGCTATGCTGCAAGATGATCTGCTTGACTGGCCACAGGGATAGCATCAGGAAGCCTACTCCAGCCACAGAAAAGGCCAGCCCAGGCCTCTTTTACAATACAGCACTAGCAAGACAAGCTGTAACAACCTGTTGAGCCTTTATTAACTTATTTTATCCTTTGAAGTCTTTGCAAGCGTGCTGTGACATTTTGCGCCTTATGGGTACAGCTCTCAACAACAACAGGCTTGCTTCTACTTGAATGGCGTAACTGTTTCTCACAGCAATTACCGCTTCTATTTTCATCCTTCTCAGATGGCTGTATTGTTGAATATCACAGAATGACACAGGTTATTTTTTCCTCAAAGACTTCACTACTACAATGCTATTTTGACATGATTACCACTTATCTTTTATGATACCAGACTTCTAAGTTTACCCATGTGATGTTATACACTTCCACCTGAGCGACTGGCATTTTGGGTCAGAAAAACATGTCGTAATAGTGTTAAAAAACATTCTGAACTTCGTAACATCATAGAAGAGACTTCTTCAGGCTCAACCACCACTGACTTCTCATATAAGGTCTAACTCAAATGAACATAGCGACACATGACTACTATCTTTAGATGTTCATAGAGACATCTCTGTGCTCAAGAGCTGAACTAACTACTACAGTGCTGGCAGGGAGCTGTGAAAGGCTTATGTCCCGCACGGCAGAGGCTGTAAGGCCTCCTAACCAAGGGACTTTCCCTGTCACATCCAACCGATACAGAAGCAACACCTGCAACTACTCAAACAGGATGATATGAGCCTGTCTGCATTTATTTTCTGTATTTTGAAATAATTTTTTACTTTACATTTATTTAACTGAGAACATTTTATTTCTAAACACTGATTAAATACAGAAAAATTGGGTTTAGGCTCTTATTCGTATTGATTTCCCTAATTTATTCTCCCTGCCAATCTCTCCATCCATAATCACACTGTGTTGCATATGAACTACGCTTTATATTTGCTTAAGATTCGTACAATAAGCAGGTATAAGGTACTGCTCTGAAACAACACATTTTCTATCTTCAGTCACTGAAAAAACATTCCTATATTGTATCCTGTAAAAGTTTTGCAGAAAACTCCTGCCTCCTAGGGAATAAACAGGGGCTACTAAGGAATGAGCAAATGGCTTCAGAACCGGTCTGAATATCTGATTTCTTCATAGACTATGTCTGTGCTTTTTGTTTGTTTTGTTGGAGTTTATTAAAGGGCATAGAAATTTAAGTAAAGCATTTTTTACCTATTTATAATTACTACCTTTCTCTTGCAAGTAGACTTCTCCTGTGTGACTAATCCACGGTCCTCTTCTTCATAGCTGTCTTAGTTTCTTCCATCTTGAAAGAAAATCCAGCAACTTTGAAGCCAGCTAATTCAACAACTCACTTGTATTCCAAAATTCAAAGTCCCATGCAATGTCACACCAATGCCTTCTCAGTGCTGTGCAGTAGTTCAGACTACTTACTGCATAGGTGGGTGCAGCTGGGAGGAAGATCTGAGTTGCCAAGTTAATGCGATTACTGCCTGATTTCATGAACACTGACGATTTAGCAGGTGAGAGAGCTGGCTAGAAACCTAAAAGCTGATATTAAAAATTGTGCTACGAGCAGCACAATCAAATGTCTTTTGGAGACTGAAGCTGAAATACAATTATCTGTGAGGAAGTGCAAGGTACAATATCCTCCAAAGATTTAGGTAAGTTAGAAACCTTTAGGGTCTATCTAGAGAGCTCAGAATTCATTGGCATTTATCTATAATTATATTAAAGAGCTGTGTATGTAAAAGACTGATACACCTATTATTTTTTTTTAAGAAAAAGATTAAAGTTGGATGTTAGTCTCGTGAGTGCCACTTTTTGGCTATGCAATATTTAACAGATTTTAACAATATGACATGTGAAGACATTTGAAATCTAATTAATCTCTTGACATTTGACTAAAAGTCAAAGCAGTGGACTGCAAGATGAGTAAGGATACCTCACCCATGAAGGCTGATCTTTCTTTCATGAGGAAAGAAATGCAAATGAGTTATGATCATCTGACGAAAAAGTTTATTGCAGATCTCTTCCTTTTTACTAATTGTCCTGTTTTAAGCACCTATCATGCTTTCATAATATGGTATTGGAATAACAACAGCCGGAGCTGACATTCTACAGTTCCACTAAAAGGTCCTTCCTTAGGACCTTCAGTTTTTACACAAACTGCTTGAAGTCCCACGTACTACTAACAGTTGCATTTTTAAGGAAGAACTTGAAGACTAGTTTTATCGTTCTAAGTGTTAAATCCCATAATTTCACTTTTACTTCAGTTTCAGAGATTCAACAGCGTTAACACATAAGGAATAAAGTTTAAGATTTGCTGTACCATATAATGGAAACTGTTCTTAAACATCCAGACAAACATCCCTGCTTATGCTGCTAGTGGTAGTTACTTTAGGATAGCAGCCAAGCACAGGATCACGGCAGTAAAGCCCATAAAAGGCTATTCAATATAACATGACTGGATTGAGCATTATATATACATATTGCCTACTTGTAAGACCATCATGAAAAAAAAAAATTATAAACCATTTATGGACTATAATGAGATTTCAAAAAAAGCTAAAAATGTAAACTCATTAGTAAGTAATATTTGGCTGCAAAGAATTTACTAGATCAGCTTTGAATTACAGTGGAAACCTTTCCTAACGACAGAATTACTTGGAAATACTTTTTATACGTTCTGAAAGTAGTTGCTTATACAAACGTAATAAATTTTAGGAATTATCAGGAAGGGAAACTGAAGACAGACTATCAGAAGTTATCCATTGCAGTCTATGAGATTTACTTTCTAACAACCTCCTTTAAGCAGTTCTTCAGGAGGATCCTAATGAAGCAGCTAAAAGCCTTTGAAACACATTTCTCTACGCTCTAATATACTATGTCCAAACTCTTCCTATATGCAAAATGTACATAATGCGACAATTACAATGGAGAATTTCCTTGCCTTTGAATATGACCCAGGGACAAACAGGACTCAAAGTCTGAAAGCACTACTAACTCCAGACAATTAAGATGATTTAACTTTTTCTATTTTTTTTAATTTGTGCAAACTATCTGTAAAACAAACAAACCCAGAACCACAAGAAAAGAAATAAAGGTGACAAAAAAAAACAAATTGAAGGCAAAATAAAGATTTTTGTTATCTGTGAGTTGTACTAGAGTACCTTCTTACTACATTAAGTACTGTGAAAAACTTGGCTATTTATTAGTCATCACTTTCCACATAATTAAGCATTCTTGCACGCTGACACCACTCACTTATCAAGCAGCCAAACCTCACTTTGTGGTTCATCTTATGCCTAGATTTGTCATTATGTCAATGTTTGTCACACACATGTCTAATATGGGACTGCCATAATGATTATAGAAACAGATGATCATCTACTGAACTCCTACAACTCCTGCTTAAGAGCTGATAATTCCAGCATCTAGAACTTGGTGTTCATTTTACAGTAAACAAATGTTAACCCTTTCAATACGGCAAGTGCAAAGGAATATGTTGCTGGTGGTTTCACGACTAGCAGAACTAACAATACCCCATTTCCTACAGATTGGCATCCTATATCCCTTCCTACCTCTATGGTAATAAGTCATCGTCCTTGTCACTGGTGACTCCCTTTCCTTGCTTTCAAAGCCTTGGCACTGCTTCATCCTATGTCAACCAACCCTAAGCATGTGCTATAGTGGGAGTTGCTCCCATATACTGATGGATCCTGTGGGATCATTACACAGGTGCCCTCCTCAGGCACTGACCAACATCACCATTGAACTCAGTTATTGCAAACATAAAACAGAAGGGTGCAGATATCTGAAAAAGCAAACGAGAAGGGAATATAGAAAAGACATGGGGGATATACTAATTAATGTACCTTTACAGGCCTATTAGTAGACCTCAGAATACCATATAAGAGTAGAAGTTTTACACGTTGTAATTTAATTTAATAAATGCTAATGGAAATAGAATTCACAGATGAGATGGTTTCACCTCAATCAGTAAGAATTATTATAATCCAGGATATAAACTCAGACCAGTTAGCTCCACTTTGGTCATGTAATAACTTTATGATAAAAGAAAGAAAACTGTTCAAGAATAATGCGCCTCTCACATTTACATTCTTTAGTTTCTATTTGCAGGTGAAATGACATCTTTTGGGTTTTTGCAACCTAATTTCCATAGGGAGGGTCCAACATAATTTGCAAACTTCATGTTTTTTAAAATTTTGTACTTTGGAAATTTTAGGTATTAAAATTCCTTTTTTTTCTTTAAAAGTGTAAGTATATATATATAAATTTTGTGCATGTCACATATCACACTACTCCATTTGCTGTACGCTAGCCAGGAACATTTAACTAATAAGGCCATACTATTGCCTTTCACTAAGGTATGGCACTAACTTGAGTCTCTCTCCTTTCCTCAGATATTGATTATTTTAGAATGAATACATCCTTTGTATATTTGGACCTCTATGCTCTCTCAAGTTAACTTAAAATTGTCCAATGGTTTCAAAAGACAGGGAAAGGGAGAAAAGAGAGAGATTGGCAGACAGAAGCCAAAGACAGAAGCCAAAGACAGTAAGTCTCAGATTCTTAGAAGACCATGCTAAAAAGTGAACACTATTGTCTTGGCTTCTTAGAATCTCACCTTAGCTATTCATAAGAGATCCTATATTAATCCCAGTCTCAGTAATTAACCTGAATCATATTATTCCCTTCTGATTATTAAGTGGAAATTGTCATTAATGTTAACAGAACAAATGTTTAATAGCTGATAACACAAGTACAGGCCATTTTAAATTCCCTCTGTGACTTCAGTTGCATATGTTATTCTCCATTTCACCTTTAAACATTGCAAGAAGTTATCATTACATGTCTGATGTATTGTTCCACAGAAGGACACAGTTCAGGGGAGAGAGAAATTAATGCCAGGCAATCCACCCTGAATGGAAGCTGCTGAAATGCACAACCATAACATTGTTATTAGTATGAAATCACAGAAGCAGTAATGAAGCAAGTGCCATAAGGGAAGATTTCCTTTAGAAAGGGGAAAGTTCGACATGTAAACTGCAATCCATTAAAAAAAAAAAAATATATATATTTATCATCTAATACAACTCCTTTGAGCAGGAGAGAGTTCTAATGGCTAACAGGCACAAAAGGAAACAGTGACAAGGGTCTCAATGATCTGTCTGCAAAAATACTGCTTCTCGGCAGCTGAAGACGGACATGTACATATTGGAAAGAAATCCTCATTGCAAATGTCTGGACTCTCAGAAACATAAAAACTTGACAGGACTGACCCCCTAACCTGAGTTCCTTATAATATTTAGCAAGTATTTAGGGTTTTTAATTTCTAAAGTTCCATATATACATGAATTAATTATCACACTGTAATGGGGAAATTAGGGAAATTGATGATGCATAATAGTCTGTCTTCAGCCTTTTTTAAGACAGCATAATAGCTCATGGATGTTGAATACCTTCATTAACACCATGCACATAGAACATTAATAGGACAGAGTAACATGCACCTTCAGCAAGTTTGCAGATGACATTGAAACAAGGCAAGCAGTTGATGTGATGAAGGCCTGAGGAAACTTTCAGAAAGAGCTCAAGAAGCTGAAGAGCTCAAAAAATGGGCCACAATAAACCTCTTAAAATTTAACAAAGGTAAATACAAGGTTCTGCCCTTGGGAAGGAGTAACTTCATGCAATAGTACAAGCAGAGGCTGGAAATACACACGCCACGTGGTTCACACTCCTAAACACCTCGGTTGTTCTCCTCTGGAATTACTCCTGTCTGTCAATGTCTTTCTTATAGTTTGGAGCTCAAAACTGGACAGTGCATTCTAGATGAAATCTCACAAGTGCTGAATAGAGGAGAATAATAACTTTCCTCAACCTTCCAGTTATTTCTTACTACAGCCCTCTTTTGCCTTTATCGCTGCAAGGCCAAACTGCTGATTATGTTCAAGTTTTCTATTTGTTTTTGAGGATCCTTTTCTTCAAGAGAGAGCTTAGTTTCCATTTTACTAGATCATGTTCTTCTCCATCACACAAAAATCATTCATGATTCGTAATGATGACAAGTTGAATATTAAAGATAGTAGCAGAGGAAGTTTAAGGTATTTCCTGCAGTGAACACTATACAGTTACAGGTAATGAAAAGGATAAAAAGCCCTCTAGTTTGTATGGAATAACTTTTCATGGAATCATAGAACTGTTTAGGTTGGAAAAGACCTTTAAGATCATCAAATCCAACCGTTAACGTAACACTGCCAGAACCACCACTAAACCATATCACTATGCACCACATCTACTTGGCTTTTAAATACCTCCAGGGACGGTGACTGAACCAGCCTGTTCCAATGCTTGACAACACTTCTGGCAAAGAAATTTTTCCCAATATCCATTTTAAACCTCCCCTGGCACAACTTGAGGCAGTTTCCTCTTGTCCTATTGCTTGATACTTCAGAGAAAGAAACAACACCCACCTTGTTATGACCTCCTTTGAGGTACAGTGCGAGAAGGTCTCCCCTCAGCCTCCTTTTCTCCAAGCTGAACACTCCCAGCTCCCTCAGCCTCTCCTCACAAGACTTGTTCTCCAGACCCCTCACCAGCTCCCTTGCCCTTCTCTGGACCCACTCCAGCACCTCAATGTCTTTTTTTGTGGGAAGGGGCCCAAAACTGGACAGACTACTCAAGGTGGGGCCTCACCAGTGCCCAGGACAGGGGGACCATCACCTCCTGAGTCCTACTCACCACGCTGTTCCTGTCACAGGCCAGGATGCTGGTGGCCTTCTTGGCCACCTGGGCACACTGCTGGCTCCTGTTCAGCCGACAGTCGACCAACACCCCCAGGTCCTTTTCTGCCAGGCAGCTCCAGCCACTCTGCCCCCAGCCTGTAGCGCTGCAGGGGGTTGCTGTGACCCAAGGGCAGGACCCGGCACTTGGCCTTGTTGAACCTCATCCCGTTGGCCTCAGCCCATCCATCCAGCCTCTCCAGATCCCTTTGCAAAGCCTTCCTACCCTCAAGCAGGTCAACACTCCCACCCAACTTGGTGTTATCTGCAAACTTACTGAGGGTGCACTCAATCCACTCATCCAGATCATTAAGATATTAAACAGAATTGGCCCCAATACTGAGCCCTGGCGAACACCACTTGTGACCAGCTGCTCCATTCACTGCAACTCTTTGGGCCCAGCCCTCCACCCAGTTTTTAATCCAGCAAAAATCCAAACCATAAGGAGCCAGCTTCTCCTGGAGAATGCTGGGAGAAATGGTGTCAAAAGCTTTACTAAATTCTATGTAGACAACACCAACAGTCTTTCCCTCATCCACTAAGCAGGTCACCTTGTCATAGAAGGAGGTCAGGTTAATCAAGCAGGACCTGCTTATCGTAAACCCATGCTGATTAGGCCTGATGGCCTGGTTATCCTGTACGTGCCATGTGATGGCACTCAACATGATCTGCTCCATAACTGTCCCCAGCACCGAGGTCATACTGACAGGCTTGTAGTTCCCTGGATCCTCCTTTTCTCCCTTTTTCATATAAAGAAAATCCTAGAGTCTACAATTAAAACATCAATACCTTCATAACTTTTTTACAAACCAAATTTCAGAAGTTCTTTATTCGACAATTAGACCCTTAATCAATAAAGCACCAGCCAAAATCCAGGTTTTCAGTACTCTGAAGATTAGCCAATGGGGAAAAGGGATGAGGAAAGATGGGGACATTTTACTGGAGATAAATTATTTTTGGCTGCTGCACTGCTTTTTCTAGTCAGGATGCCGAAGTTCAGTGAGCCCAAGTCAGTGCTATCCAATCACTAATAGTCTGGAAATATAACCGGAGTCATTTGTGACATAGCACAAGGAAAAGATAAAAGACTTTAATAATGTTTCTATCCCACTTCCTTAATTTGGAAAGTAGCATGATTGAAGACCTGTATTTTATTTTTGGAGCAGATGAGAAGTGAAAGAGCTCTGATGTACTACCAGCAGCATAAAAAGTACATGGGAGTTTGCTCTGTGAGACAATAAAGTGGAGATATTTAGGGAATGAATGCAGTGTTGCCATGTTGTTAAATAGTTTTGCATCTAATTTGTTATGCAGAAAGGCAGAGTGTATTACTTCGAGTAAGGCATGCCAATTACATGGTTACAGTACTTGTGGGACTTGAGCTAACTTCTTTGCATATCATTGTGCAGTTTTAATAAGTTATCCTGCTGCAGCTCAGGCCAGTGCTAGCCTGACACAGAGCAGGTGTGCCCAAAGATAGTAAAAGCAGCACATACATCTAAACCCCAAGAAACCTCAAGCAGTTCTAAGTGTGATATGAAGTTTGCTGAGAAATAACCAAAGAATCAGAATCCTATGAACCATCTCTCTCTGTTTCAGTCATATTTTCCTTTTTCTTTTCTTGTGACCCTATTCTCACACCTCTAACTTCAGAGCGGATCTGTTTGAAGAGGAGAATGTTATTAGCTACAATGTCAAGTTCCAGTTCATCTCCTGAATGATGGCATCATCCATTCAAACCCTTCAGAATAAAAAGGAACAGGAATTCAGCTTCTCACTTTCTGGGTGAGTGCGTTTACTGCTAAGGTAATTACGAAAACAAGGGCATGACCACTACTACTAATCTTGATAGAGTTTTAGGCTGGTATGTGTTCTGATTTGCTTTTTTTAATCGCATATCTAAGGCAGATCCAATTCTTCAAATTTGCTTGTCACCATCAGTGTTTATACTTCAACCATTAATCGCACTATGTCTCACGTGGTTCCTCCTCTGATGTGAATATTGGAAGAAAAGCTACAGCCTGATGAAGTTTCCCCCTCACAGTCCACCCAATTTTTTTCTAGACACCTTGAAAAGGTTTCCTCTCAACTCTTGGCTTCACAAGAGACTTAGCTGTCTCTTCAGTGCCTCTCTATGCAAATTTCTTCCTTTTCCTTCTGGAGTATGCCATATACTGCTATACCAGTAGTTCTATGTCTTTGATTTATTCTATACAAATAGTATAGAATAATAATAAATAATATAAAAATAATATAAACAATATATGCAAAAATATATAGTTAAATAAAATATAAATAAATAATAATAAAATAACAGCGTAGACCTGTATTCTTGGAGGAATAGCTTTCCAGAAGTTAAATTCATAACCAAAGAAGTAAGGGAGGTAGATGAAGTGATGAGGAGCACGAGTTACAATGCCGTTATCTAACAACCACTATAGAACACAACTACACACAAGTCTACAGTTTCACACAGTGCCAGATATTACAACAGACTGGGAAACATCCATAGTAAGGAGAATAATTAAAGATAAAGACAACATACCTTCTTCAAAGAGTAACATCATGTTTGTGCTTTTGTTAGCAACCATGTTATTCAATAAGGCGATTACAGTTTGCATTGTATTCCCAAGTATACTGTCTTGGTGCTCCTGTAAAAACAACAACAACAAAAAAACAAAATGAAAATAATCTAGTTTTCCTTTTGCAAGGTTAGAAATTTAGTCCCTTCTAGAAAATGTAGTAATACAAAAACAATGTTCTCTCAATCCCTTAAAGTTCAACTTAAAATACTGCAAAAACAGCCAAATATCTTAGTAGAGACTATCAATTTCAAGGAGCCGGTTCTGAACTTCTCTCAATGTTCTTTTGAAATGAAAGAGTTCTGAGTTAGGTCTAAAATTGTAGGACTTTTAGAAATACCAGAGAGCTTTTATCAACCTAATCTCTCTAAATTCAAACCAGGAACATTTCCCTGTGTATGGTATTTCTCTAGTAATGGTATTGATTTTACTCTTTTCTGTTTCAGCTTGATAACTCACAGTAAGTTGTAAAATCTATTGGTTTTGTTTGTACACTTAACTTATATAAACTTAAGCCTGAACACACTTCAAATCTCCACACAAGGTTCAGGAAATATTTTGTCAAATTTTTCGGACTCAAAGCCAAATGAAAACATATATTCAAAGTGAGAAGAACAACATTAAGAAATACTTCACATATTGTAGACTTTTCACATGCATCTAGATGACCTCCATGCTTTCCTTTCCCATCAAATCTCTCAATATACTGATATCACTCAACTACTTCACTGCCACAGAATATGCCATCTATTCTGATCCATCTTCTGTCTGACAGTAGGCCTTTGAAAAAAGTTACGCTGAACAAGACAGAAGTTATTTGTCTGAAGTTGGGTTAAGTATTTCAGATGACAGAAATTACTTCAACCCTTGAATACAGTCAAAGGAACACCCTCCTTGAAAGTTCTTTTAGGAGATGAGCACCGGTGGTCAAGAACAATTTATCTTCTACATCTCTTTTCTCAGGTATTTACAAACATCTGTCTCAGACACATGCTTGAAAACAACAGATAATCTCATTGACCATCTAAATACCACAGCTGGTGCAGAATTAGGCTGCTTAACTGTTAGCCAGCAGTAATCACAAAGAACATATTTTACTTCTAAGAATACGCTTTAAGTCAACCTATAAATGGCATTTAGAGTGATAACTCTAGTTTATCAACCACTTTCTGGGTTGGGCAGGATTAAGTCATCAGCACTGCATTTAGGATGAACCACATTAGTTGAACCCCTGCCTAGAAACATCACATTACTGGTTGCACAAAATTCTCAAGTGAGACACTCTGATTTTTATTTCTTGACTAGTTTGGTAAAATTCAGGATACTGTGAAATGCACCTTCAATGCTACTTTGGGAAGTCCTCCGGTACAGCGGTATAAAGGGTCAGGCTGTGCGAAGAACAAGTGTTTTACTTTAAACATTTAACTACCGAAGGAAAGGTTTTGACAGGCAGAGAGCTCACATGGTTGCTTTGAGAACATTAATTTCTGTGTCTGCACTCAAAAGCTAAAAATTAGATGTTATTATTTCCTGTAGACACCATGAAATATACATGATAAGGCATAATACAATAAAGAAATATATAAACATACACAGCCTCCTATTCAACTTCAGGCTGTATGAATTTTCCATTCCTACTAGAGCACTTTAAACTGAATCATAACAAGAAAAGTCAAGGAAGAGTGGCTCAGGGCCTTTGAAGTACTGTATTTTCCTACCAAGCCCTAAAAAAATATGTATTCAAGAGCCCCAAAGTTCTATTTACTTTACACAGCACTTTTATGATTTCCATAAAGACTACAATAAATATCTGTTCCTCTGAATTTTTAAAATACAGCCTGATAAATTTAAAAGCAACGTTGGAAAGTATAAA
The DNA here is from genome assembly GCA_033628505.1 of Tringa tobata. Classification (NCBI taxonomy): domain Eukaryota; kingdom Metazoa; phylum Chordata; class Aves; order Charadriiformes; family Scolopacidae; genus Tringa; species Tringa tobata. The sequence continues at coordinate 2,659,339 of JAHREE010000179.1, forward strand.
CACTACATTTTTCAAAAGATAAGGTAACCAATACAGAAAAGAGATACCATAAAGCGATGGTACTAAAAATAAATTTGAAGTTATTTCCTACAGATAGCTGAAGGGTAAAAAAAACATTTTTTTCAAAAGATCAACAATGTGTTTATCTGGTAGTCTATCATCATAATATTTTATTAATTCTCCTACGGAACATTTAGAAAACAATACATTAAATAGTAAGAATGACTATTTGTGTTATTGAAGATAGTGATACGTACATTGACAATATAAAATCAATATAAAAGCAAAAAATTTCTGTAAGTGCCAAAATGAAAGCTGGCCCAAATATTTTCTTTGCAAGTACAATATCCTATTACTGCCCCATATATTTAAAGTAAACATCTTCAAGTACAATTCTCTTTTGAGATATGCAATAAAAGGAGAAGCTAATAGTTGCTTATAATAGTGACCTCTTGATGCACCAGGTTATTAACATTAAAATGAAGTCATCTTTGCTTTTAATGAAGAATCACACTATACAATCCTCTACTGAAGACTAGCACTGATAGTTTTACTTATATCAAAGCATCCATAACAAAACTTACCTTGCCCTAAACATATAAACTAGGATTCAAGATCCAGTGTAGATATCTCAAGGAAGGAAAACGGTCTCTTAATGAATAATCTTACAAACAGTATCTTCAACTGTACCACTAGAGTTTTAACATATGTATCATCGATGGTTTTTGAGAAGATACTAAGTTTCAAGATGCTACAGGTATGCTTTATTTATCTAAGTCATCACTGATTGCTGCTAGACTTGGTTTTAGAGGTTTATATAAAAATATTTAACTTCTTCATAATCTATCAAGGAGCAAAGCTGATCTAATTTGTGTGCACAGCACCACTGACTGTGGACATTTAATGAACAGTGCACTTGACAGCTTTAATAAAACATAGCATTTGCCAACAGAGATAATTAGAATTGAAGCAGCAAAATTCTAGTGTTTGGCAACACAGATGAAACAACTTCATTAAAATGTACAGCTTCAGCGAATGAAAGGCAGGAAAGCACTGGACCCTGAAGAATCAGCCTTCTCAAAACTAATTGCTTCAGTGCTTAAAAAGGACAGCTATGAAATACCAAGGGCATAACAAGGAAATACTAGTATGAAAAAAAGGAACCACAGAAGATAAATCAGGCTTTTCAAATAGGACTGCACTGTATTTAGGCCATTAAACTTTTCATTCTAATTTTGAAGGGTCGTACGTTAGCAAAAGAAATCAGTTGAAGTATTTTTTAAAAGCCAGTTAGGTAAGAGGGTGTGAATTAGCAAAGTGGGAGTACAAATCTTGGCAAGATACTATGGCTAAAGCTGCCATTTCTCTTTCTTTAAGTGGATAGGAACTTAGAACAGCACAGGCAAACTACAGCATTTTAATTACATTTTAGATAACAAAAGAGATAGCAGTTGTGATAAGAAGAAAATGCACTAAATGCTATGTTTAGAGATATGCTGTAATTAAATCTGGAGAACGATATACCATAGTATATAGTATCATTCAATATAATCAGAGTGATTAAACTTTCACTATAAAGAGGCTCTCCGTCTCAAGCTCACACGTTACCTATAATGCAAGTTAGGTAAATAAAGGGACGTTGCAAAATGGAGGCTTGATTTTTCATACACTAAATCTATTGGAAGTAAAAAATTATAAAAATGAACCACATCCAAATTATATTTAGTAAACAATGGCATTTTCACATGATGATTCTTTGGCATGGTATAATTGAGATAAAATAAACCAAAGCAGTGATGCTAAGAAGGACCTCTAACAAGAGCACAGTTTAATATTGCATTCAGCCTAGCTTGTTTTGATAAACTGCATTACTTTTTCTATATGAAAGAGAGGATCAGAAACTTTTCTGGGCACTACCGTAGAGACCTTCTGTAGGAAATGGTATTACTAAATGCAGCCTGTAAGGGACATTCACAACAGCATATGCACTGTTCTTCAATCACAAGAGGAAGCCCACTGAGAAACAAATTTAATCCAGCTATGTACACAGTTGGTTAATCTGGTCTTTACCATTTTGTGGCTTTTGATACATAAGACCAGTTACACATAAACTGAAAGCTTATAAATAGGGATCTCTAACATTAAGGTAATACTATTCTCATTGATGATTGAAGTCAGAAGTAAGCACAGCCATGTCTCTCACTACTCTCCTTTAAAAAAAAAAAAAAAAAAAAATTCAGGCTGTTTTCAAAAGCACAGTTCTAGCAGAGCTAGTATTTCCAAATATTTCCTCTGGGTATGGTCATACAATAAGAAGGAGCTACTCTAATCTGGCAACTAATTTCCGGAATTGTCCTACTTCTCAGTAGTATTGCAACTGTCACAGAAATTCCTGTTGGAATTAAAAAAAAAAAAAAAAAAAAAAAAAAAGACAGAATCTGTAATCTGTATTCTTAGTCACCAAGTGCTTTGGCAAAGACAATAGAGGACAGGGAAACAGTAATAATTTTGAAGGGCTGACAAAGGTGAAAGAATACCATTGATAAAAGCCTAGGATGTCAAGTACCAACCAACAGAAAGCAGTAGTGTTAGTCTTGGATTTTTTTCTCCTACCCACTAAAGCAGGCAATGCAAAACTTCACAAGAGACTTTTTGGGAAGTACATCCATTTTTCAGAAGGAGATCGATTTACAAGTACATCCTCTTACCATACCTCAGTTCAGATTTTCAGAGACCTAACAATTTTTTTTTTTTATTCTGGAACTTACTTGTTACATCTTTTTCATTTCCCCAAATTCCTTGTTAGCTTGGAGACAAGCATGCAATTTTATCCGTGTTAATGGTCAGAATCTCACGAGGCATACAGAGGAAAGGTGACATTTACAACAAACAGAGCTCGAAAGAACAATGTCCCTGCAAAACGAAAAGCTGAAATTTTTTACTTTAGAAAATCAGCTTCTGTCAAAATCATACAAGTACTTATTTTGTAGAACAAACATTACAATCTGAAAATATAAATAAGGCCAGTGTCCCTTATCTTCTCATTTTATTCTCAAATCCTGCGAGACTACAACTTCAAAGAATGGACATGTGAACAAGAACAATACTTTTAACACCACCTATTAATAGCTTTGCTACTTTTCCTCCTTTAAGACAACTACTTCACATTTCAAATTCGTGGAAGTTGAATAAACCATGCTAATCCAAGAAGGAAAATTTAAGTAGCATGTTAAGGGTTACAAAACTGTCCTATGTCAGCAAGCATGAGATTTATAAACTACATAAAGAGAAAAATACTTAAATCTATTCTGAATTAGAGGTTCTATTCCAAATCATCAAGGTTATTAAGAGGGAAACTGTATGAAGGCTTGCCACCAATACTACTTTATACATGATGAAAAGACAAAGATGCCAGGATATGGATACACTTTTAAAATTAATAAATAATTTTTATGGTGTAAATAACCAAAGTCCTAAATCTTGAGTAAGAATTGCTTTTTGTCCTCGCTTCAGCTTTATATTTATCTGACCAAAAAACATAGCTATTGGCATGGAAGTTTGTTAGTCAATTTTCAGTGATTCAAACAATCATCATGGGGAAAAAAAAAAAACAAACCACCAGCAAATCAGTGAGAGGAAACTAATGGTCCAATTCAATGAAATTCATGTATCATTTTCTGTCTAATTTTTGGACAGACAGGATAGATGTTATTGCAGTGTAGCACAGAAAACAATAACCAGCCATGCAATCTTATGTTCATTATTACAGATGAAACACAAAGCAACTCAGCAGGAAAACTCTAAAGGCAATGGCCTTTCTTCTTCCTATAAAATCACACCTAAATTTTTGGCACCAGTGAAACCTCTCAGTCGTTCTCCTTTGGCTCCTGAAAACCTCAGGGAAAGAATTCATTCTCAAGGGAAATTTTCTTTTCTGTCAACAGAGGGAGCCTGGAAAGACTTGGGAGCTGCCATCAAACATTACACCAAGAAACTTCCTCACCAAAGTATTAAGTTCTCAGACTTACATTTTCAGCATTAATTAAAAGCTAATTTTTAAACAACTTCAGAATGACAGATACCAATCAACTGACATCTTTTTTTTTTTCCAAATGATTTTGCTTTGATGTAAAAGACAGAAGTTTAGATGAGTTTGGGGAATTTGCTGGTGACATTTCTAATTTAGAGAACATAGATTCATTAGACTTATCCAAAAGATCATATTAAAATTTTTTACTGGAAAAGGTTTGAAGGGCTCAGAATGGAATTTCTGCTTAAAATCATAGAGACATATACTGAATATGGTATTAAGTTAGGGCCCTCATATACTGAAAATGTAGTTTCAGATCTGTGCTAGAATTGGGCTGTGCAAGGATTTGAACATTGGTATCCTTAACCGTGAATTCCCGCATCAATCATCAACTGTTAAGGAATGGGTCTCTGTCTCTTCTCCCTTCTCTATAGATAACTAGTTGCTAAATTAGTAGTTAAAAGCAGAAATTGAGATTGATTCAGTGATTATACTACCTACAGAGGTGTGCAAGATCCAGACTGAAATACCTTTCATGACATTTTGCCTAACAACTTAAAAAAAAAAAAAACAAAACACCCACAACTGAGGAAACATTAGACTTATCTGAAGAAGTAGAAAAGGATGGGGAAAATATCCATTGTCTCTCCTAATCTCAAATTGAATGTTTTATTCTTCATACTCACAGACTTAAACTCAGTGGTGCTGGAGAAAACAGTGTTGGCTGACAAAGAAACACCTGTCTGAACAAAGAAAGAATGCTTTTTGCCTATCATAATTTAGTTGGGCTGAGGGAAGATGAACTCATTGTATTGGGTTTGCGTGGCAAGGTTTTGGTAGTGGGGGGACTACAGGAGTGGCTTCTGTGACAAGATCTTAGAAGCTTCTCCCATGTCCAACAGAGCCAATGCCAGCTGGCACCAAGAAGGACCTGCCGCTGGCCAAGGCCAGGCCTATCAGCGATGGAGGTAGCACCTCTGGGATAACATATTTAATAAGGGGGAAAAAAAAATGCACAATTGCAGCTGGAGAGAGGAGTGAGAATATGTGAGAAACAGCCCTGTAGAAACCAAGGTCAGTGAAGGAGGGGGAGGTGGTGCTCCAGGTGCTGGAGCAAGGATACCCTTGCAGCCCATGGTGAAGACCATGGGGAGGCAGGCTGTCCCCTTGCAGCCCATGGAGGGTAATGGTGGAGCAGAGATCTACCTGCAGGCTGTGGAGGACCCTACACCCAAGCAGGTGGATGCACCTGAAGGAGGCTGTGACCCTGTGGAAAGCCCATGCTGGAGTAGGCTCCTGGCAGGACCTGTGGCCCCACAGGGGACCCACACTGGAGCAGTTCGTGAAGAACTGCAGCCCATGGAAGGACTCATGTTGGAGAAGTTCATGGATGACTGCTTCCCATGGGAGGAACCCCACACTGAAACAGGGGAAGAGTGTGGGGAGTACTCCCCCTGAGGAGGAAGAGGCAGCAGAGACAATGTGTGATGAACTGACAACAACCTCCATACCCTGTCCCTCTGCGCTGCTCAGTGGGAGAAGGTAGAGGAAATCAAAAGCGAAGCCCGGAAAGAAGGGAGGGGTGAGGGGGAAGGTGTTTTAAGATTAAGGTTTATTTATTATTATCCTAGTCTGAATTAATTGGTCCTAAATTAAACTAATTTCCCCAAGTTGAGTCTGGTTTGCCCATTACGGTAATTGGTGAATGATCTCTCCCTGTCCTTATCTTGACATACAAGCCTTTGTTATATTTTCTCACCCCCTGTCCAGCTGAGGAGGTGAGTGATAGAGCAGCTTTGGTGGGCACTTGGTGTTCAGCCAACGTCAACCCACAACAGTCACGCTGTCGAAAGTGGCAGGAAAAATGAATTTACAGATTTAATTTTTGTTTTTTACTCTTTGCTTAATACCTCCTACCCCCAAAACACTACTTAGTTGAAAATACATTATTTTTTTCACACATGCACCTTTATTCAATCTATAAATGCAACAGAGAACATTGGTAATTATTTTATTTGAATTACATTACACTTGAAAACAATGAAGCATTTTTGGATCAAAAGGAAGCACCTGCTGAATCCTCTGTTACTAGATGGTTTAGTCTCATTTCATTTAGTATCTTCCAAATAATTTTATTATTTCTTAGTTTCTATTATTGGGTTTTTTAGGGATTATCTAAGTAGTTAATTACTAGTCTGAAAAACATTAGGATTTTAATTTAATTTTAATTTAATTTAAAATTTTAATAATTTTTTTTTAAAGCAGCCTGTTAATCTCAATCTTGGATACCTGTTTATAGAGGTTTTCCATTTTCCCAGGGACGTGCATTTAGAAAACAAACATACTCAACAAACACAGCGTATCATCGATCGACACTTAGCTCAAAGTACACATTCTATTGCGTATGGACGCCCTCGTAAATTCATCTCCCAGCCTTTCCCCTCTCGAGTTATTCCTACAGCAGCAAGCTACATCTGCTGTTAGTTTATACCAAGGCACCAAGCCGCAAGGCAGGAAACAGGGGAGTGCAAACAATATTCCTCAATGAAGAGAGTGGCAGAAGGGCTGAGGAGTGAGACAGCCGGCGTTATTATGCCATGAGACAGAGTGCGTCTCTCTCATGTTCCCGTCCTGGGCTTAGACAGACAAGCCATTATGCTCTAAGCAAACTATATTCCTAGTATGAAACTAGGCAAACAAGGCAAGAGAAATTGTGAACTAATTGCTGCAAGTGAAAACTCTATCTAGCAAAACGCTGTGTTTATTAAGTATAAATTAAAAATTGTTAAATAACTCTACTCGTTAACTCTCAACACTAAAGTTGTTCGCTTAAAAGTGAAATTTGTATATACTCTAAAGAAATATTATAGGGAGATTTTATTTGGCAAGATTTTTCTTTGCTTAATATTCCTGGTGAAGACAAGGCAATCCATGATTGGCCCAACACTTAAATTATAACAGCTCCATTTCAAATCACCAGCCTCCTTCCTTCCTTCTGACATTGCAGAAGGTTACAGAATTGGGCCTCTCCTCCACTTTAGCACTATTGTTTCCAGACAACTGAACACTGAAAAAAAGTATAATAGATGGTAGACTCAAATACGCGTTTGGGTTTTTTTAATTAAGGATCATGAACATTAGCAAACCTTTACCATAATCTAATTAAATAATTACAAATCCAGAAAATGAAAAATATTTTAGGCATATAACAATATCTCTGTGAAATACAGGAATAGGTTTTATGCGTAAACTATGAAGATTCTTCTATAAATTAGTGGTCTATAATCTCTATTCTCAACTCTACCTCAAGTTAATGTTCCCTGATAAACAATATATATCTTACACAAACACACTTTCATGTTATCTTGGCACTCATTCAAGAACTCAAGGATGAATGTGTTTTTTTTTTTCTTACGCCAAGCTGTGTATATGGAGTCCAAGAATAAAAACAGCTGGGGTGAAAGTGAAAATCAACGGTCTGAAAAGAACTGAACGGTGATAATGAAGCAAAGATTCAGAATTTAAAGACAAGATTACAATTCCTACTAGTCCTAACTGTGTGTGCCACAACGATGAAAACTCTTCTAAGTGGATTTGATACAAAATATTTAAGCTAAATAAGACTTGAAGTATTTGCTATGTCTCTTGCTGTCAGTTTACAAAAGTAAAATCCAGGCCTAAAAAAAATATAGTGTTCATAGCCACCAAAAATCTCACTGCTCTCAGAGAAACATGTCTAGTACTAAGAGCCACATTTGGGAATATTTGGAAGAAACAGTTTGGATTCATAGCCAGATGACTGTATTTTAGGTCTATAAAATACTGACAGCATGAACGCAACATCAGTCACAGGAATTATATCCTCCAGCCACTGGAATTCACTGATATCGGAAGACAACTGTTTCCCTAGCCAACAGTGGTCTGCAGTCATGTAAGACTACAAAGCAGAAACAGAATTGATGAGAAGAAAGTAAAATGGAGAAAGAAATGACAGCTAACAAGAATGGAAAGAATAATAAGAAGAATTCAAAACATACTTGCAATATAAGGTCTATAATAATATAAATTTGTATGTGCTAATAGATTACTGTTCTTGTGACTTTAAGATTGTAACTAAACTAAAAGAGGGTAGATTTAGATTACATAGAAGGAAGAAATTATTTACTCTGAGGGTGGTGATCCACTAGGACAGGCTGCCCAGAGAAGTTGTAGATGCCCCACCCCTAGAAGCGTTCTAGGTCAGGTCAGACAGGGTTTGAGCAATCTGATCCAGTGAAAGATGTCCCTCTCCAGTGGAGGGGGCTTGGAACAAGACGATCTTTAAGATCCCTTCCAACCCAAACCATTTTATGATTTAGTCACTGGAGTGACTATTTTCACATAGCAGGTGCTATTAAGTAAGAGGCACACACATAAAGCACAAACAGTTCTCATCACCCAGAACATTAAACTAGGAAGAAAAAAGAGAAAACAGAAACTACTTCACTAACTGTATAAAAAAAGTACAGCACAATGAAATTTGGAATTGCCTGACTCTTGCTCCTATCGTTGCAACCTCAATAGTGCCAGGCAGTAGAGAGCTTGAAAAATTCATGGTACAGATACACTCAGCACCGCAGGGTCAGCTGGTACCCCACTAGTACTCCCTCAGGCGCTCTGTGTGTGCTCGCCTGGCACAAACCAAGCACCACTTCTGAAAAATCTCACTCTCAAGGCACAACTTCAGATTTCAAAGCTGGTCTTAACTCAGATCTGCAAGAATACAAGGACAGGACAGCAAGTCTGCTTCTCATAAGCATTTGCAAAGCAGTATCAGATGCCATGACTTAGAAGAAAGTGTTTTCTTCCAAGCACAAGTTCAGTTGAAACCTTCCTGCTCTCCAGGCCTGTTAAGGAAGTTACCTTCTGGAAACGCAGAAGATACACTCTGAAGGCACTGGAAATATAGCACCTTCAACCACCAAAAGAGTGATGGTTTCTCCCCTTCCCCCCATGTAGCTCATTTCAGTACTAAACAAATACTAAATGATTGTATGAGAATTTATGTCTATTGCTCTAAAAGGGGGACTGGCAACATTAAGTATACACATGTGTAAATATAAATATACAGATGCATTTTCTCATAAATTGTTTTAACTATGACATACAAAATTCAAACAGAACTATTCTAACACCACTGAAAAATGAATGACTTGAGACTCTACATTGTTTCAAAACGGAGCTAGATTTTCCATTCCCTCAAATGTTCAAAACTTCAAAAAAAAACTTCCCAGTCTGCAATAACACGCTCCCTAGGTTCTCACACTACATGCATTCCACAGTGGTTCACTTTCTCGTATGAAGTGTAGAGGAATGAAGTTCTTCTGTTTCTCCTAATTTTAAGTGAAAGTCCAAACCATCAAAAGCATCTGCTATGACAAAAATTTAATTTATACAAACTGAAGCAACGTCAGTAGGAGATGGTGAGATGCTAGTAAAATATCTTGCCTAGTAGCCAAAATGCTTATTTTGAGCTTCAGAAACCCAGCACCAGTCATTCCCTCTGGGTGATTCTGAACTTGAGATCTGCACTTGGCCCCTTCCCCAAAAGCATTCCTGATTAATAGGCTACTGGCTGCCCCGAGGTCTGCCTTCCTCCTCTGCCTCCCATGCCACCTTGTGCAGAAATTTCACCCTGAACAAAGGAAGACTTTCTCAGTGAAACCTAAAATCAAACTGGAATAATATCATGAAACACTGACAACCCAAATAACTCCTCCCTCAAAAAACCACACTCGAGTCCTGAAAACCATAGAGACATGACCAGTTTCTACCAGCAAGATACTGCTGCTCTGCCCAAGCTGTCTACCAACAAAGAATAGTTTTATTCTCATATGAACTCATACTCTGAAAATGAGCTGGACACTTTTAGATCAAAGTAGCATTCTGATGCTGGGAGAGGCATAAAATATCACCGAGAACTACATTTATTATCACTAGAGGCCAGACAGAAATTTTAGCCAATATACAATGTCACACAATGTGTCACTGTAATGTAAAAGGAAAGAATAAAGAAAAAACACCACCAAAAACCCCCAAATAATTGGGCGACTGGATTTAGACAGCACAGAAACATGTTTTATATGAACCGATTAAAATATTAACTTTGTTACAACACAGGATCCTAGTAATAACTAAAGGGGTTAATTTTTTAATTACTCATAATAAGCCATTTTACAGTTATTAAGGCAGCTATATTAGTATTTTACTTCATCTCATTCAACCTATCCTACCTGAATAGTTATTCATAGTGAAAAGCCTGTACAATAGATGTTAGAGGGAATAAAAGGATGAAAGAGGAAAACAGCTAAAATGTATCTGAAAAGCTGGTAACAGAAATTTTACAAAAGCCAGGGAGAGGAGTAGGGTATCATTAGCCATTTTCATATCCTAATGGAACATGCAAGTTTCAGTCTCTTACTAAGAGCGGGTCCATGGCAAAGAGCCCAAATGAGGTCTGAGAAAAGATAATGTACCTTTAATGATTGAAATAGCAAGAAAATTAAATCTAATCATGTTTCATTAAGCATACTCTAGCTCCCATTTTTACTAAATTATTTTATTATGATTTCCCAACTGTCTGTTGAAATAACCTTTTACAGCAATTTAATTCACCATCATAAACAAGTCTCATTTCTCACAATGAAGTCCCCTGGGATTAGTGAGAGGAGATGGATAATCTAAACCTTGCCAATCCTGCAGCCACTAAGGTAACCACTCAGGGAGACAAAGATTTTTGTTTTCCTATTTGTGGCTGAGATCATTAAGATATAATTAGAAACGTATTCATGAGTAATAGAGCGTCTGTTATGGAGATACCATTCGCCCAACAAGCATCTTCTATACCGTTCTTTAATAAGAAGGGCAGCAGGCATAATCCCCACTTCACTCTCTGGAGAGTTCTGCATTAAATGGACTGCATTAGACATCCCTCTCGCTCCCCCTTTTTTAATGGAATCTTATTCAGGCATCCAGTGTTTTCTCAGACTCCATTGTTACCATCAAAACTGCTAGTCTGTTTGCTTTCAGCAATATGCTCCTGCAGTGCCATCCAGATGTGAGCCCTAAAGATAGCTACGTGCAGGGAATTTAAATCCTGCTCCAGAACTTATCACAGGGCAAGCAAATGTGGAACTTCACAATATACAGTAACAAATGAATTGAACTGTTTACAGAATAATCCTTGGCTCTCTGCAGTAGTAAAAGAAGCTATCGACCCCTGCACACATACTTTCTGCTTGGTACAAGCTTTGCTCATTTGAGTAAGGTAATTCAAAGAAATCTGATTTGCCTTTGTACACAATCTAATCTATTGCCAAACTTCATATTGAATCACATGACATAGCAATGGAAAATTAAAAGTAATGTCACCCACCAAAGAGTGCTTATGTATCTGCCACATGGAATAATTTCTGGCTACTACTAAAACTGCAGACTGAAAACTGCCAGCGACTGTATGTAGTATCATGATGTTTGAAGAGGTTATTTTTACTATATGTGGTAGGCAGAAGTTTGAAAGGGACCAAGTATTACTTGATGAAAGAAAACAGTTCTATGGCACAATCTTGCTTCCTGCACCCAGATGAATAGTAAAGAACTACTTGCTCAAAGCAAACAAGGGATGGAAACTGAAACGTGTAATTCAAACAGGAGACTTGAAAGACAAACCTAAGAGAAAGAGACTACCAAAATCTCAGCTGACACTTTGAGATGATGCCACTGTTATATTTGTAGAGTTACAGTGGGTTAACTAAGATTGGATCGTGGTAGGCTTAATCTTTTTGCATATATTGGATTATAAATCTATTTTAGCAAAGCAATGATTTTTAAGCTTGCTTATAAAAACATTTTCTAAAAATATATTTAGAAAGAAGCATATAAGACAATGAATAAATAACTACAGTTAAAAACAGAAAATCAAAAGCAGAATATTAAGATTTAAATTGTTTTGCTTTGTGGAAGACTGACATTCTAAAACCTAATTATCATCCTACAATATGAACTCTTCAGGAAGACATTAACACAAAGAATGTATTATACATAATGAAGCCAAACCAGACAAATTTCTAGATAAATGATCAGAGTTCAGAAGCATAATGTGGAACCTCTGCCAGCCAGAAACTGTTCACGGACATTCAATATCCTTTTACAAGCTCTATTGTGAAGGACACAATAGCTTATTACCTTAGTCATCAGAATGCAGCTGGTCAATAAACGTACAGTCAGCAACAGCCACATTCCTACACCAATATTTATTTAGATGAGATCAAGGAGATATTGTTCAGTCATTTGACTAAACAGAGTCCCAGTACAATTCTGGTCACAGATCAATAACTCCTGTTCTGAAAAGCATGTGTCTCAGCTTTACTTCAGGATGTATTTTTTTCCTTAAAAGCTTTCTCTGTCTTGATATTTGGATTTGCAGGAACAGTAAATTGGAAGACTGGTCTTAATCAGCCTGACAAACACAAACTTTGGGAGGAATGAGATTTTGCTTTAATATTGCTTCTACAACAAAAATAAATACTTAAATGTAGAAATTAATCACTTTGGGTGAACATTTTCATTGATGGTGGTTTGTTTCTATATACTCTATTTAAAATTTCTCATAAAACTCCCACAAATTATGGCAAGATCAGGATTTCTCCCCATAACTTCTAACTCATCGAGGACATAATTTGGTACCAGACTTGTGAAGTCTCACATTTGGAAGAATCACCACTCACACCCTTTCTGCAGCACCTGAGTTTCCCATATTTGCAGGATTTGTTCCTCATCATGAGGTCTCCATGCGCCCTTTGGCTTGCTCTGTGATGCAGTGCCTGGCCAAATCGGGGTGGGAGTGAGGGAAGGCTGCAGGGACAGGCATCAGTTACAGGCAAAAGCAGCCCTGTCAGCTTCCCAAAGCTGTTGCTCTCCCCCTTCCCTCTTCCCCTGCTCACGATCAACTGATGTGTAACTCCTGGAACTAGGCATATTTCTTTCTGTCACAGGATCCAGTATGAACAACACTTACCAGGTCACAAGGACATGGACATTTCTAACATAAATAATGTCACATATGTTTATTTACATATATATACACTCATATAATTATATATATGTGTATATATACACATGAATACCACAAAATTACAAACTGGTTATAGAAGAACGAAGTAAAATTAAATGTGTCCAAGGTGTGGGCACTGCAAGACTGTGAGAATGAGAAAAAAGCCTAAAGAACAGTAAGTGAGATTTACCAGTTACTGATAAAAGTGGGGGAAGATGAAAGATAAAGAATTTAATTTGTTTAATTTTATTCATAGCAGAACCAGCTATCAATCCAGAAGATTAACTACTGTTGCTGTATTATTTAAATTCAAACGAAGGCAAAAGGCAGCAAATGCTAAGGAACATTTGGAGGAAAGGGGTGTGACAGAAGTAATGTGGTTTCTGAAGATGATGATACCAGTTAAATCTCTAATTAAAAGGGAGTCCAATTACCCCTTTACCCATCCCTAACCACCTCCCAAATATTTTTTTCTCTAATAAGTGTGAAAATTGTCCAATTATAATGACTGAGTGAAAAGAGCTTTAATGTAATACAAATTCTGTGGAAATGTTCAATGTTCAAGATTGAGAGCTCTGAAACTTGTTCACAGACAGGGAATCTGTGTAACTGGAGGGAGAAAGACTGTATCTGAAATTGCATCTGAAATTTAATGTACATAAAGTAATGCGCACGGTGGGGAAAAAGTCCTAAATTCATATAAGAGCTAATTAATCTCAGGTTAGGAAAGACCGTTCCTGATGAATGACAGCTCAATGACAGCAGTCAAAAAACCAAAGTGAAATGTAAAATTATATATGAAAATTGAAAGTATTCTGAGGAAGCAGCAAGAATGATCAAAAGTGTGGAAGAGCCTCCATTTAAAAATACCTAAGTAATGATGGCTTTGTAGCCCCAAAAACTGTTTTAGCAAACTGAGGGGGAATATTGAGATTCTAAAATCAAGGATGTCATAAGTGGGTGAAGATCCACTGTTTCCCGATTTCTTCAATACAGAAACAAGAATTAATCAATTGAATTGATAGGACCTATGTCCAAAATACACAAAAGGAGCTGTTTCTTCACCCTATGCAAAGCCAGGCTGTGCACTGCCTTGCCACAGCGTTGGGAGCTCGGGTGGTTTATATGCCATGGAAAAAATGCCCATTATAATAATAAACACGTAGTTACTACAGCCAGCTCAGAAAGGTCTTGAGTTGAAAGTGACTGGATGTAGAGAAAGTATGTGATAGATGTCAGATAGGCTTAATAATTTTTTTTCTAGACATCCAACCTGGTCCGGCCTTTTTTGTGTTTTCTAGTTACTTGTACAAAAAGTAACACGATCACCACTGCTTTTCCAAAAAAAAAAAAAAAACCAAACAAAAAAGTCCCCAAAACCTAAAGGAAATACAGTATGACAAAAAACAGATTTCATATGGAGTCCAAGTAACCCACAGTAGCCATAAAAAGCATGAAAAACCCTCAAAGAAGTCCATTCAAACAGAAGAGTTTCCAACGTTTTTCATGCAAGCAAGAGCTCTTAGATGAATTGAACTCCCATTAAAATAAACAAACATGAACTACCATGGAGAGTAGTTTAGGTACCACCTGATTTTTAGACATAACTGCAACGACTTAAGCACATGACAAGACAGCTTCATATTTATACACACAAGTATTGAATCTCCAATTGTAATTTAGATATATATTTGGCCTTTTATAAATGACATTTCTAAGTAGAAAATATTATTTTACTTATTTATGAGTTACATACTATCTGAAACATACCAGCTTCCAGAATTAGTTTAGCATAGTAATATTATACCAGCACCATCAACCTCATAATTTTATCACCGATATTAATTATTCAATTAAGAACATACGAACACTTAAAAGTCTTATAACCTGCCCATAATTCCCCTTCAACTAAAAGTGAGAAAAAAAAAACCCAAGACATAATTTTCAGCATAAAAACATATTCCATTTTCTGGCCACAGTTTCCAGCAAATTTCTCTACTGTAAACACACACACACATTAAAACACCTACACATTACACCAAATTACAGAATCTAATTACTTTTGGTATCCTAAAAAAAGTAAGTGAAAAATACCTTTTTGCATATACTATCTGCATAAGGATAACTATTTCCTAACATATAAACAAGACAACGTAAATACTAATTAGAAATACTGGGATAAACCTTACGTTGGGAAATGCTAATAAAAATTCAGGATATGCCTACTGAATAACCCACACTGAGAGGGAGCAGGATGCAGCTTCAAAATAGGATCCGATTTTTTTTTTTTTTAATTATTATCTTCCTTAATCAAGAAGAAATTTCCCAAAACATTTCTTAAATCAGGTACAATTAGAGATTCAGATGCCTACACACACAAGCAAACTCTGCTGGAGTTAAAGGACTGAAACAGAGCTTGATATTAAATACTAGAACTTTTGCAATTCGTAAAACTAAAAGAGCGAGCTTAAATAAGAAGTGTATGCCCAAATTTCTTTCTTAATTCTCATAGTTACTGTTTATTTTTAAATCGTGTACTCATTAATACAAACATATTTGCATCCAACCAAATAAACAGCACAGACTGAAAATTAACCTTGTAACTCAAAGCTAATACTGTGTACTTTTAACTTGCTAATTTCTCAAAGGAACAACCTGCTTCAGAAAACAAGTCAATCTGTTTAAATGGTTATAAATAAGGTGGTTTTGTCATACAAAAGTAGGAGCAGTAAGACAAACTTCTACAAGTAATAGCTAGAAGCCTACAATTCAGAAAGGTTCCAATGCATGCATTTTCAGTATGCAAAGCAGAGCCTGATTCAGTTCAAACTAAAAGTCTACCTATCCCAACAATCTATCTAAAACACTTGTCAACAGTCAGGTATACAGAACACTTTTCCCAGCCTCTAGGAATTCACATCCCAAGGACTTTGAGCCAGAAGCTCTCAATGGATAGTTCTCAAAGGATTTTTCTTCCATTAACTTGTCCGGTCTCTTTTTTTTTTTAATTCAAGTAAACCCAGGACCCTATGGCACAGCTGAACTTAACCTTACAGGAAGCAGTATCACCTTTTGTCAGTTTTTAAGATCGCAACTGCAAATTTTCTTCAGTTCTTTTAACACAGTTCTTATATTAGAAGATACAGTGAACAGCAATACTGTTTCCTGTTCCTCTTGTATGAGCCGCTCCTGACTGTATGCTATCATACTTCCCCCTCAATCAACACCTTCCAGATTAAAGCATACTGAAGAGTAATCTCTTCTACAGTGGCCATTCCAGACCTTTGATCGTATGTGTCTCTTTTCTTTGCACTTTTTGCAGTTCTACTCTAACCCAAAATTTTGGGAAACCCCAAATCCACACATGGATTAACGTGGCACAATGTTTTTACGCTTACCATTACCATTCCTCTTACAATTTATAATACTTACTTTGCTATTCTGACCAGGACTAAGGATTAAGCAGATGTTTTTATTAGACTGTGGTTTTTTATCTCACCATGATACGTCATTCCTAAATGATAATGGCAACACATCTTGCATGGCTGCCTATGTGAAGTCAGAACTGTTGATGGCAGACACATTGTGCAGTACTTCCCAACACATACAAGTTTCGTGGTTGCTTTGAAAAGGAGTGCAAATTAAACTGAAAGTGAGTGGAATTAAGTGTCAAAAAAACTTGTGATGATTTTAATTACATGGATACTCACAAGACCCTGAAGGTTATATGAAACTTCTATCAAAAAAGGCTCAAAACAAGTGTGATGAAAGAATATGCAAATGTTAAACAGCCTTATGACTACCGGGGAAAAAAAAAAAAAACAAAAACAAACAACCCAAAACTGTTGATGAGGGGGGGAAAAAACTTGCACCAGACACACTGCACTGTGAACCTGGTAAGATCTTAAAACACTTCGCGTTTGCAGAAAAACTGAGGGGAGAGAACATGAGCACCAATTGTGTGCCTATCCAAGTGTTAGGGCAGTCTGTGGTGATAGTCAGTCTTGCTCTCTCACTCCTGCTGCTGGTGACATCCATCATTAAGGAACATATGCTCTATACCCTCTGCCTTAAGTTCCCAAGACAGATAGACTGATCTGATGACTCAAATGAAATTCCTGGTACGATGTTCAGTGACCACAGAAAAAGGTCATAAACTCCTCTCATTCAGACTAAACTGGGGGAATGCTAACAGAATTATTCCTGATGGAATGGGCTACACAGAAGAACACACTTCAAAACCAATCACTGGAGACTATTATTTAAAGCTACGTATCAATATAAAATGACAAAAGAAATATAATTTCCCTTTCAGGGAGAAAATTCATGTCTTCCTGTATTTTTTTTTAAAGCCCTTTGAACTACGCATGGGTTCAAGCCATCCCTACTTAAGTGTGTGAAAACAACAGATTTTTAGAGGATATCTGAATTGCAGAGAAAAAACAATGAAAATACTTCACAACATAGTTTAAGCTATAACGGATAACTCATTAATGAGTACTTAATTTTCCCTTTTTAAAACACAGAATTTTTTTATAGTTTTACAAGAAGAATTATTTCTCAACACGCATTTCAAATATTCTACAAATCTCAGCTGTTCCAAACGTGACAGAGTTAAAATTAAAGGTGTTAGTTAACATCTAAGTATGCTTGTTTTCCATTTAGTTTTAGAGGAAAGTCTTCCAGTTTTCTAAGAAAAATCTAATAGTATCAACTTTAGCTGCCCTAAATTCTCCACAGCAATATTCAAATTACGCAATCACAAACGTCTCGTATATATACCACTTAATTAAAAAACCTGTTCAGAACACCATAGCGTAGGTAGGGCATAGTGAACAGCGGCCGCCATGCTAGGAGATTACCTGTGGGGGAGTTTTGGTTGTTTGGCTGGTTTGTAGGAAGATGGACTGGATTAGGCCAACGAAATCATAGAAATTGGTTGTATATGTATATCAACAGATATGGTTGAGGGTACCTTTGGAGCTCTCTAGTCTAACACCCTGCTCAAAGCAGTCCCTGACAAACAGGCTGACTCAGGGCTTCATCCAGCTTAGTTTTAAGAGTCTCCAAGGATGGAGATACTACAACCTCTCTGGGCTCCTGTCCCAGTGTTTGACCACTCTCCCCACAACAGAAAGTTTCATCCTATATCAAGCTGGAATTTCCCATCTTCCAACTTGCATTCAGCCTCTTGGCCTTCCATTGTGTGCTGTTGAGACAAGTCAGGCTTCATCTTCTCTCTATTGTCCCATGAGGTAGTGACAGACAGGAAACAGATCCCCCCAAGCCTTCTTCACAAAGGTTCTATGAAACGTGTTCTCTCAGCCTTTCCATGTCTGCCATGTGCTCCAGGTGCCCTGATCATCACCGTGTATATTCACGGGGCTTGTTCCAAGATGTCAAGGTTTCAGGGTAAGCAGTATTAGTCTTTAACAATACATTTAAAATTCTTCCCTGAATACAGTATTACAACAAACTAGGTAGTCCTAACCAATTTAGCCTTCCAAGAAAAATTAACTTTTAAAAGTTACTCAGAATAAGCATTATTACAGCCTTTGTAATTGGAGGGGATTAAGGGAAGAGCCAACTACCAGAGTCCAGCAAGGTCCAAAGGACAACAGGCAATCCTCTAGATACAGTAGGAACCTTGTGGATTTTGAGCAAAAGCCAAAGGCCAGCACACAGTAATAAGCAGATGCTCCACCCTTCGCAGAGCTGGAGACTTTTGGACAACTGTTGTGTTGGATCCCAAAACAATCCCTGAAGGGATCATGGGAGTTCTGTATTCCATACTATAGCACTGGACAAATATTATGGTTATAGTTGTTTGCTAATTGCTTTCAAGAGAGTTTAAACTGTGTCATCACCATGTATCCCTGTAACACTGGGCTGTCTGTCCCAGCCAATGGAAGAAGCAAAAAGAACAGGGGCCTCAGCTGGGCTGTAAGTCACTTTGAAGCAACACTGAAATATTCTTGGGACAGTCAAAGCAAGAAAATGATAAAGACAGAGATCTGCCTGTGCAAAGCACAATAGTGACTGTTACTCTGCAACAACTTTTTCTTTGAAATGCATTGTAAAAATATTTCCTTTCAAAAGACAACTTACAAGACATTATATACCATAACACAGGAAACAACCATCCACTTTGGACTTGTTTAGAAACATTTTATAAGAAAACAAAAAAACCCACAAAAACAGTATCCTTGCTTCCTTATTGAAGACCAGTAAAATAAAACATGAACAGTGAGATCAAAGAGATGGAAAACAATCACAACATTATAAAACTTAGAAATGCTTTCTAGCATCAGCAGTAATCATGGTCCCTACTTCTGCAAAGCAGACCTACACACTTCACTACTTGTTGGTGATTTCCTTTTCCAGTATGTTGTAGCTAGCTTTAAAAACCTTATTAAAGTCTTTTAGACTCATGTTTATTATCTGTAAAATTTTTGACTTCTGGGACAGGATAAAAAAAAAAAAACTAACAAGAAACACATAAGAATATTGTTTATACATGAGTTTTCTTACGTCCCTTATCACTGAATAGGAAATGAAAAAATAGTTATGTAGCATACACAGTAAAATATTAGTGTCTAGCAACAGAAAGCAATTCCTTTAAGATGCAAATAGCTGAACTCCCTTCCTATAAAAGAACATAATGCTGTCACAAATGATGTGGACTCAATTTTTCTCTCAGAAGCAGAGCTTCAGGTGATTTTGTAAATAACTTTCTTCCCTCCCCAATGGGAGCACTGGTTCAAAATAATTTTGCAGACAAGAAAAAGAGCGATAGAAGGATATGCTTTAGCAATATTTTTTCCTTTTTAAAAGCCATTTTATTATGCACAATATCCATTTATAATCTTAAAATGATTTAAAAGATGGCTCTGCTTCCCCTCATATATTTTTCTTTTTCCACCAGCAATCCTACTGGTGATAGATCTACAAAGACATACAGTCATAAAAGAGGCTGTTCACATTTATTTAGAATTTATACAGTGCTTCTCATAACAAAGTCCGAGTACCTTCTAAATCCTTCCTGTGATGCACATTTATAGTTTAGACATTACCTCACCATAAGGAAAATTCATTAAAGAATTATGCTTGAAGAAAATCCAGCTGGGATCTTAAATAGGCTTAGTTTCAGAATGATGAGCATCAATTTCTGGTAGTTTTGTAAGAGTAAATGTGTTCACTGGACACACGAAGTATAGAACTGCACTAAACACATCTCAAAAAGGCGGCTTATGCAATTCGCCCTGGGTCAAGAAGAAATATGGATCATCACCAGGAATAGGAAGCAGCACACTCAATTCTCTCAGTACTCTGCCAACAAGCCCATTCTTCATCCCACAAATCATGTCCTTCAGGTAAATGAAAATACCTGAAACCCTGTTCTCAAATTTTCTCATTTGTAACAAATACAGGTTTAACTACCACCATTATCACCTCTCAGTATTAGGAAGTTGAATTAACCATTCAAAACTATTCGACTCAAGCAATTCTACCAGAACATCTGAAAATCAGCTACTAATACCACTCCTAAAACCAACACAAAAGCCCCAACAACAATAACTTTCTCAAGGTTATGGAGGGAAAGTAAATCATTCCGGCTGTGTTTAAAGCTAGCAGCTGTTAAGAGGAACTTTTTAGAAAGTTCTCAAACTTGTAGATACAAAAGTTTTAATTATACAGTATTTACTTCATTATCCCAAGCTCACAATATTAATAAAAAGAACACAAAAGAAGCAGTACACTTCAACTCAGAGGTTGAGTTGAAAATTCACTGACCTTTTCACTGGAGGACAAGAGGCTGGAGAGCAGCCCCACTTTGGTTTGGGCTGATGGCAAGCTGAGTATGAGTCAACAGTGTGCCCTGGCAGACAAAAGGGCTGACCATGACCTAAGATGCATCAAGAACAGCACAGGTCAAGGGAGATGACTGTCCCAGTCTACACTGGACTGGTACAGCCTGACCTTGAGTACTGTGTGCAGTTTTAGGCACCTCAACAGAAGGACATCAAACTATTACAGTGTCTCAGAGGAGGGAACCAAGATGGTGAAAGGTCTCAAGGGCAAGACTTACAAGGAGCAGCTGAGGTCACTTGATTTGTTCAGCTTGGAGAAGCCTGAGGGGTGACCTCACGGGATCCTACAACTTTCTCAAGGGAGGCAGCAGAAGGGGAGGTGCTGATCTCCTCTCTCTAGTGACCAGCAATAGGACACAAGGAAATGGAATGAAGCTGCATCATGGGAAGTTCAGATTGGACATTAGGGAATGGTTCTTCACCAAGAGTGTGGTCTGTCACTGGAACAGGGTCCCCAGGGAAGTGGTCATGGCACCAAGCCTGGTGAAGAGTCTGGACGACCCTCTTAGGCACATCATTTAGTTTTAGGTAGACCTGCAAGGAGCAGGAAGTTGGACTCAATCATCCTTATGGTTCCCTTACGATTCTATGAAAAAATAGAATTCTACAAAATCCTTATGACTCTATGATTGCTTTATCTGTATGGAAAACCACTGCACATCATCTAACAATATCTGGGAAAACAAATCATATACCAGGGTTCCCACTCCTAACCACAATCAGAAATGCCTTTTATACCATGCATTTTGGCTTCTAGTAGTTTCATTGTCCTCAGTTAAGAAGATGATAATTACATATCAATAAAACAAAACTATTAAGAGCTCATTCTGTGTACAGTGTTAATAGTTCCAGAGAACAATTGACCATAACATATTAATAACGTAATGTGTGTTTGATTCAACAGTAATCAAACATTTACAGAAGTATACACTTCCCCAGAAACTCCTGACTGAAAGATAACTGACAAAAAAAATATTTCTTTTTAGTAAGACTATGCTTCCTGCTAAAAAATTCTCAAGAGAGTGACACTTACACATGTTTATTTCCAAGAGCGAGCATTCTAATATGCAGGCTTATCCCTTCTAAGCATACACTATTTTCAAGTCAGCAATTTAAAAGGCAGAAGTAGTCTCAGGTATCTCATCCTTAAAGTGTTTAAGCAAGTTAACAGAATAATGAAAAACCCAACATTTCTACCAGAGGAGACATATTTTACTTCTTGAAAACTGGAAATTAACTTACTGTACCTTACTGCCTTTTACAATGTCTTCTTCAGTCTTTAGAAACGCTCTTATTCATTGGATTTAGCATTAAAAAGAAAATAAATATAATACTTTACTGAATGTTGACACAAGACTTCAAGACACCAGTAAAAATTTTCTCAGTTTGGAAAAGATTTAGACCATTCTCTTTGTTAAAGTGTTCCTCTACTCATATTAATTTTTACATTTGCAGTACAGTCGTCTTCTTTAAGCTGTATGTCATAATTTTTTATCATTCCAAACATAAATTATAAGATAGTCTAATGCTTTTTCATTACTTTCTCCTTGATCTATCTTTGGATATTAAATCTTTTTCAAAACAACCAATTATTTTGCTTTATAAACCACACTTTAAAATAGGATTTTTGCATTTCCACTTTCAGAAATCCTCACAGATTACATTCCTAATCTGTCACAGAATTTTTATATATATTGCCACAGCATACAATTTGGCTATTAAATCTCATAGATTTTAGGAAATATACGTACTTCAAAAACAGAAAAAAAAAAAAAAAGAGAGATTAATATGGCTAATTTTAAGGTTCCTAACTATAACTAATGCCCGTCCTGTAGAAGTCATAAAAATCACTCTTAGAATCTCATCTCAGACACCTTATAAATGCAATTTTTCCCTAAAAAGCAGTAGTGAGCAGATGAAATACACCAAAATGAGCTGTTGCATTTAACTTGTTATAACAGCACTGACTACACAGCCAGACACAGGAATACCACACACAAAGCTATTAAAATAAATACTATTTTCTGTTCTTTAAAACATATGTTGCCTAACCATTCCCAGATACCTCTGTGTTGGTTTTTTCAATAGAGGGCTGAGGCTAAATAAAGGATTGAGTACGCCAGCAGACGGGAGTGAAATGTCGATAGCTATCAGTTACTACCAGTATCAATCTTCTCATGCAAGCACAGAACTTAAAGAGAGACTTTAGGTCAAGGCTCGCTTACAGAATAGAGGACAAACTGCCTACACACACTACGTGCTGGAACTTGTATCATTTGCCATACTCATTATCCTAATTTTTTGCAGCAGATGAGTCCGGCAGCATAAACTTGTACTCTCTAAAGAACACAGGAACAAGAGTCTCCTACTCTACTGTTTCAAGTATCCATCCTGCATGATCTACAAGTACTTGCAAGAGTTAGAGACATGCTCCTCATTCTTCTAGATAACCAACAAAGCATGCACCATGCTGGACTATAAGGTGCTTAGTTTAGTAGGCAGAAGTAAACTACTGCTTCAGCCGTTGCAATAACCTCTGATACATGGTCCTCTATATGCAGCTGCTAAACAGAGAAACACCTCTACTTCTTCCCTCGAATGATATTTGACTGCAGTCTCTCAGGATAAAACAGAAACCAAATAAAATAGGAATGATGAACCTCCTACTTTTCCTCTCCAAAGTTTTTTCCCCTTTTTATAGTATTTTCAGATGAAAGGCTTGTCAGAAAACAAGTATTATTTTTAAACTGTTCTAAGTGCATGGCTTTGTTGTTTTAAGTGGATCACGAGGAGTGGAATCTCTGACCATAACCATTTCCTGTAGCTTGATTTTTTCCCTCCAATTAAAACTCAAAAGGAAATATAAAATCCAACCATTGATTCCATTTGGCTGCTATGCGACGACTTCTTTCTTATAACATTTTTTTTTATTTAAGGGCTTTGGTTAAAATTATTTTTATTTTGAAAGACTTTGGTTAGATTTATTGTTTTTAAAAAACAAAGCAATTGAGTTATGCATGGCTATGTATCCCCTATTTAGACAAAACTTCCACAAAATTATTAGCTTTCTTGAAAAGAAGGTGTTACCCAAATAAAACTGGAATGGTTTGTTTCTTCTTTTAAAGTATTAATATATTGAACTAATTTTGATGTAAATGTTACAATTCTTCTCATTATCGTGTATAACTCATACTCTCCTCCTTAGTGCTTAATAGAATAATTAACTTATTTTTCAACTGCAATTACAACAAAGTGAACAAAGCACAGCTTCCAAGAGAATCAATGTCTCCCAGCACGACAACGATTTTTGAAGCATTTTTTGAGCATTCAAGCACAGGTTACTGCAGTCTATCAAACACATCAACAGTATATATGATCCCTTAGTTTAACTGTCCAATTCTGCCACTAAACTTTTTAACATGGACTCATGTAGCAGTCCCAAAATACACAGGGACAGTATAAAACCTCAAACCTAAACACAACTAGGAAAAATAAATAAATATATACAAACATGACTACAAAAAGAAACATTTTTTGGTTTTTTATAGTAACAGCTTTCCTCTGTATTTAAAGGAAAATAAATTAAAATTTGTAATGTTATAATTATTTTTCATTATTTCAAAAAATACGAAAAAAACCCCAGGGACTTGCTTGTGTTAAAATTTCACGAACTACACAGAATTTCTTTTCTGTGCAATAGCTTAGCTTCAGATAATCTTAAAGGAAGGCCAGATAATATATAAAGTAACACAGCACAGAAAATAACATATGTGCCAACTTCTTCACTAGCTACTCAGAAAAATCTTAGTAACAATCTAAAATACAAATAGTCATAATTTATAAATATGGGAAGTAAAACACTTCCAATTCCTTTATCAACTTCACCTCCAGCATTGTAATCTAATACTAAAAAAGAATATTTTTAATATAATATACTGATATTTCAGATATATTTTATGACATCGAACCTGTGGTCTGTTACAAACAGAATACTAAGGATGTAACAGAAAAAGACAGTAAGAAAGTAAAACATGAAACAAATCCCACAGTAACTTTTCCTGCTACAATCCCTTCTACTTCATCAGCAGCAGCATTTCATATTTATACTTTACATCAACCCAACTTTTGACTCATTTACATTGTCATGGAATTTGGCTCATTATTTTTAATCTCATTAAAAAAGGTGACACTTTTAGATTTTGCATATTATGATACCAACTTTCCTTCTGTTTTCCAATCACTTACTGTCCTGAGAGGTAAGGAATTGCCAAATCTCAGTGTTATTGCTTAGATCACAACATAGGGTAGTATGCAGTATGTGAAGCAGTGCAACTTTACATCCATGAGCAGTGAGAAGCAGTCACATTAAACCCTATTTCTTGTGAGTTGCCCAGTATCTGCAAGCCATCATGTCCTCACTGACTATTCCCATTAGTCTTGGCTCCCAAGCCGTCCCAGGTACCTAACATTCCTTTTCTGAACTCATTTTCCTGTAGGGAAAACAGGAACAGTAAGGAGGGTGGCAACCTATTTAGGGTCTTACATCCCTTGAGCCAAACAAGAGCACAGCTTACAGCCAGTGTACTGTTAAAGCCTGACTGATATATATGGCAACTGGAGCCTCTGTAAGTGTCCTTCCCAAACAGAGCAGGTTTTCTCCCTAAAAGCTAGAGCTTTTTCCTCTCACAACTCTAACCACAAGCTCAAAGATAGCTCTATAGGTTTAAGAAAGCTGTGAAACCTTCACAGACCACCACTCACGCAGACAATTTTGAGCTTAACTGTTTTTTACTCTCCAAAAAAGCTATTTATAGAATTCATGAGGTCAAACTGTGTGTGGAGATGTAAGGAGGGAGCATTTATGACTGACCTCAACTGGCCCTACTTACATGGCCTCACATACACACATTTCAAATTCCATGACTACAGATAAATTATAAAAAGTTTTTCAAGATCTGGGAATATTTCTAGACATCATAACCATATTCAAATATTCTTAGTTATATACTAACATACATATGTGTGTGTGTATATATTAGCAGTTAAACTTCAAGATTCTGACATTTCAAACATTAATTTGATATTTCAGGATATTAACATGAAACATTCGACTTTCAATTTTACTGTGTTCCTCTTTTGTTACTACCTAAAAGCAGTACTCATCCCAGGTCAGTATTTATGAACTACTGCAAAATGTTGTTTTCACTGTTAATACTTACACAAGAAGAGATTTGTACACAAAATTTCATAAAGCCCGCGTTCTGTATGCTACTGGAAAAACCTATCATCACTAAAGAGGTTACTTTAATAAAAAAGGGCTTATCTGGGTGTGCAGTATTAAAGAGATTTAAAATGATAGGCAGTGAAATAAATCACTGCAAAGGAAGAGCAAAGATTAAAACACTGAAATCTAAGAAAGGAAAAATCAAAGTTGATTCAGAACCACAATTATGAACACCATTTAACACAAGGAAGATTGAATTTCAAGAGAGACACAAACCCAAGTACATGCTGCATAAATTAAGCATATTTATTTATAATGTCTATTTAGTATTCAATGAAGCATGCTTACATAACAGGACACTTACCTGACACAACTTCATGAACACAAAGATAAACAAGAGACTATGGAATTAAGCAACGAGAAGACTAGTGGACAGCACAGCACTCAGCTTCCAAACTAGCCTACAAGTTTTTTTTTCTTCATTAAGGTATTTGTCTAGCAACATTTCAGAGACAGAAAACCATCAACGGTTTTCATGATCTTTTTAAGTGGCAGATCCCACTTCGGGATGGAAATTCAGCATGTGACTATCCAAAATCATATCCTTGATACTTTACATTGAAAGAAATTCTAAAAGCAAATATTGGGAATTGGCATTATCATGCCAACAGGATCAAACTCAAGTTTGATATTGTTAAATAAAATGCAAATTCCTCAGCATTTGTTGCTTGGGTTGGGCAAATATATAGTTCTAATTAAGGACCAAGCTCATTAACTTTATTTTTCAGGCTTTTGTTCAAAAAAGAAAAAAACAACATTATCTTACAGAAGAAACTTTTTAAACAGGTAGATTAGTTGGGGAGAACCGCATACACGACTGCTTACCCTAGATTATTTTGTAAGCAGCTGTATTTGTATTAACAGACTGTTCAATTTCATTTTATCAACATATTATTTTATCAACATGCCTAATGAAATTTACTAGTTTGACATGATCTGGCAGATAGGATACTCATCTATTTGTGTGTGTGTATATAAATATATAAAAAATTATTCTTACCAAGATGACTTGGAAAAGAACTGGAAAAAGATGGATTTCTTCCACAAGGCTGCAAAAACATATTTTAAGATTTATTTTAAAAGAGAATAAGTCAATTCTTATTTAACATACTAAACTCACAAACGGAGCAGAGTAGTAGAATAGCTGTTGCGAAAATCCATGACCCAGAAACTCAGCCTTTGACTAGCTCTCAACAAAAATGAGCTCCACTTCAGTTATTAAGTAGAAACAGCAATGTTATACTGCTTTGGAAATTAGTTCTAGGTCTGCTTCACTGATGCGATTCAAGGGAGCGGAACAGTAATTAAATTAATATTTTTAAATAGCAGAAATTAATCAAAATTCAGAAATATAATACCATACATATTATGAAGCAGTCAGTGTGCACCATTAAAGAATTTGAATTAATAGGCTCAGCACACATAGTGAAATTATAAATATGCTGTGTTTTAAAGCATACCACATTAACTAACTTCTTGGATTTAACGCATACATTTGTCAGCCACTTCTCTTGACAATACCAAGGAGCAGTTACCCAAAAGAATTTAGCTATATCCTCCAGAATTTCAAAATCAGATACAAACCAGCATACATATATTCAGAAGAAAGAAGAATATTCTCAAAAAACTGTAATACTTTTCATTAATGCAGTCTTTTCTAGTCTTAGAACCCAAAACACTTCATATATATATATCAGTAAAGCATGTCTCTCTCTCAAACACTACAATGACATATGAACTATATGATTACATAGTCTTTCCTGCATTTTACTAATTCGAAGAACGAGTCTCCCTTTTCATTACACACTGCACTAGATGCCCACTCACCAAACACCACAGAGAACACCAGATTTTGTGTTTTGAAGATTTTCCTCTTGTGTCTTTACAACATTACAAAGTACTCCATAAATAATAGGTAGGTTTAGCCTTATTATACAGCTATAAGATTGTATTAGGAAGCCCATTTAATAAATGCAGAACACAGCGAGCACACCTGGAAGTGTTGAGGATGCCCACTACGACTGTATGCCCAGCATGAAGCAGCTGCATTTGCATTCTTATTCAGGGAACTCAGCTTACAACGTACTACAAAATTGTCTTGCAAGCAGTATGTCAGTTAAAAACACAAAGTTATATGATATAGTTCTCCATGCATAAACAAGAGTTGTATTTGACTAACGTAAGTGTTTAATTTCATGTTTGAAGCTTTGTTGTATAGCACCCTCATACTGGCTTCTGGTACAACAATAATCAGATTAATTCTGTTCGGTAAATTATTTGTTAAATAGAATCCACATGTTCCTAAAATTACATTTTTCCATTTAAGAGTTTTTATTCATGTCCAGTAAGAAAAGAGGAGAAGGTACTATTTTTATGGATAGTGTAAGCTAAAGCACTCAACTGTGAACTGAAGCAACTAAAAGCAATAGTACATTCTCTTCTATTAATTTAATGACGAAGTTGAAAGGGGGTTAGAACAAACATCCAAGGGTCATAAAAACATAAGATGCTTTATTTAGATTAATGTCACCTATCAGAGCCCTAGTCATTTAAATTTAATGAAATCATGTTATGTAAAGGAAATATAACACGGTAATAAGGAACGAAAGACATGCTAACAACCATATTTATGAAGAACTGAGAATTACTTAGAAGTCATATATGTGCACTAAGTATAAATAATTATTTTCTATTTTGTATTATTTTCCTATTTCTGTGATCCTTGCATTCACCCAAATGTATTAATGATGACCATATAGAATCTACATGAAGTCATGGTGGGAGTAGGGGCTCAGCACAAGAAGATTTATTACGTTGTACAGCACTGGCATGCAGATTTAGAGATACATGAAACTCATCCACTAAATTGGTCAAAACATAACAAAACAATGTAATTGTTTGCACCTATATGAACATTTAATGTAGCTAAGTCACAGCCTTGCTCAATCAGATGTATTCTATTTGTTTTGCATACAGAAATGTGTAAAAGCACAAATTATACCCAAAAGTAAACATAATACATTCTGAGAGAGAATGAAGAGTTTATATAAAGTCAGAAACTTGTTATTTCTAAGTTGAGAAACCTGAATTTAAGGACAATTTTCGTTCTTTTTAAATTGATGGAAAAAAATATCTATATGCAAGGGAAATTCCAACAAGTTCCCTACGTAAGTCAGGAGAATCTAAAAGCTATTCTCCCCTGTGCCATCTACCAACCCTTAAATAGACAGTTATGGCACCTTGGACACAGCCAGGTCATAAGAGTACCAGGATTGCAGATAGGAAGAGTTACTATATTTCAGGTTAATTTTCCAGGGCCAAATCTACTAGTTTAACTAAAAGTTTAGACCATGCCTGCAAAGAATTTTGCTGTTGTGGTTATAACAATACTGGATGTAAAAAAGGTTATTTAAACACCACAGACTCCCCAAAAGAGCAACTTTTGTAATAGCAATCATAATGACAAAACAAAGTTTTGCCACCACAAACCTTCTTATGCTTAGGGCACACTGGAATTACACACCCCAGCACGAGCTGCTTACTTTGCTACGTAAGCGCTATTAAAACCGAGAACACTTTGGCAGTAAAATACAATCAAATAGTAAAAACAGGTAAGCAATCCTAGGAAAAACTTAGAAAAACTCCTTTGTGATAAAGAGTAGATTATGAAACCATTGGTTTCAAAACCTTTAAGCAGCCCCAATTGCTACACAGTTACAAAGTCTGCTCTACTTTCTGCTGAGATAAGCTAAGATGAAACTATAGCCAATATGCCTATTCTTAAAGGTCACCTGCAAACCTTTACGATTCAAACAAGAAATAGCTGCAGCCTTTAAAGAAAATTATACACATAACAACTAAAGCATAAAGTCACATCAAGCAATGTATTAAGACAAAGTTTAAATCTGATTTATCCCAACTTTTTGTATATCTGCGTGCAAGAGTGACATTATCATATTCTTCATTGTTGTCTGACAAAGCTTTACTAAGGAGAAGTCTTAAAACAGATGGAAGAGGATTTTAGCTATGGGATTTATTTCATCAAATGTGATGGGATATTTCAATTCTAAGTGTTCAAAATGGGTATTACACCAAGTTAGAACAAAAAATAGAATGAAATCAATATAAGCTTCTGATCTTGTGTCACTTGCAAAGCAATTCAATGTCACTATTTTATTCCTCTAATTAAAACTGTTTAACAATTATATATATTTAGCTTTATTTAAAAAAACTAAACTTTTAAAGTAAATTATCTGCTGAAATACAAATGCATAAATTCTACATCTGGATTGCTGTTTTCCTCTACTGCAGGTGGGATTTACCTCTAGGTAGGCTATACCTACAGTGACAACTGGTCCCTAAATACAGGAAATGGGGCAAAATCTTCTGGATTTGTGATTCTAAGTCCCTTCATTTTCAAAAACCAATATATTATAGTATTGTCCTTATAAAAAAAAGTCACAGATTGCTACACCCAGATTAGTCTTTCACTTCTCATTAAACAGAATAAATATGTTTTCTAGAAGGACAGTGATGCAACAAATAAGACATACCCCACAATAAAACCCAGGAGTTTATTAATATACAAACAAAATTTGATTTTGACCTCTGAGAAATGACTTAAGAATCCATCATCCATGACCTCATGCCATTTCAGCAACATAGAAGGCCAGAAAGTCGGTGGAGACGTTAAACTGAAAAGTCCTCCACCTCAATCTCATACAGCAAGTAAACTAAGGGATATGAGTCATTGCTGCCTTGAATAAACTACAAAAGAGCTCATATAAATTTACTCTTTTTAGGTGAATCCCAAATAATAAAGACCCACTACTGAACTGGAAAGTTTCAACGTCATCTTACTGCCACACTTTCATACCATGCCTTTCAGTAGCCGTTCAAAGGCAAAGGCAACGATCTTACCATTGATTTTAAGAAATATTATACCAAGGCAGAATATACAATGGTATCTGCCATAAAATACATCAGGGAGAAACTCTATGGGCCTTATCTTTAGGGTACCAGTTATTTTAAAGTCAATTTTATTTAAAAGAGTTCTTCTTCAATTCCAGTTCCTAAGTGATGAATTTACACCTCAAGTGACCCAGGGGGCAAGGAGGAAGAGAGGACTTTCGGGCTTCTGCAGGCAGAAAACTATATTGGATATAGAATTAGATTTTTATTTAATGCTTTACTTCTTGTAGTAGACAGAAAAGGAAGATAAACACAACAATTAAGATCTGTGTGTAAGAGAGATATACAGCACCATTATTTGATAACTATATTTTAAAGATCTTTCAAAGCGTGTAATTAATATTGAACAGGGGAAACCTAATAAGGAAAGGCTGACTGCCATTGATAAGCACAAAGGAATACGATTTGAGAATTAAAATAAATGTACAATACCACTGTAAGAAAAATATCTGAAGTAGGATATTTCTTTTTTCAAGTATCTCGATTATTAGTTATAACTGTCAAACTATGTGAAATTCAAGGAAAGTATTTTTCAGAAAGGATAATATGAAGATTTGCATTAAATGTACTGATCCATAGCAGTTTTGTTTTTATCATGTATCAGCAGTTGCACTGTTAATAATTTCCAGTAATTATGTGGTGAAATGAAAGGGGCTTACTTTCAGTCCCAGCAGAACATCAAAAACTGTCTGCTGCACACATTTGTTGGAAGGATGACAGTGCAATCCCAGTCACTTTGCCAGCAGCCTCAGCAAACTTACTGAGGGAGAACAGTTTGTATTTTCAATTCCTGTTCAGTTTTGAGCTTCAAAATTCATATTTTTATAGGCATATTTGTCTTTTGATATGTCTAAACCCCAACTCTACCCTTGCGCATTCACCAATAGTATAGATACCTAACCAACAATCCTAAAACAAAATGTGCCCCTTTTTTCAATATAAAAATCATAATACAACATGATTCCCAGTCAGTGAAGCAGAAGTTGCAAGAGGGCATGAAAATTATATTAATTTTTTTAAAAGTTTGGAAGTGAAGTGTATCTGTTATCAGCCCCAAATATTACAGAGATACAACATGGTATAAAAAAAGAAAACTCAATGACCAAAAGCTTGAGGGGCACTAAGAGTTACAGTCATAAATAAAAACGTTTGAAGCTCTCTGACAAAGTTGCACCCTCTGCAACTGTGCTCTGCACAATCACTGGCATTATAAAACTCCTGCTTTACTGGAACTATAACAATTTCCCGCTTTTTAGGGTATATAATCTTTGTTTCACTTTTAAAAAGAAATTACATTAAGTTTGACTCCTTAAAAACGTCTGATTTAAAAAACTGTATTTCTTTCCCTCGAGCACCAAGTCCTGAGGGATATTTTGCTTGAAAAATTTATATTAATATTTCCATTATGTGTTATCTTCATGGTCTCTTGACACCTATGAGTCGATGCTTCCTCCTAGCTTTGAAAAAGAACTGATTTATTCTAAAACATTAAAAATACATATTCACGCCTTTTTCAATAGTCTATTTTTGTCCTTGCTAAGGTTATAAAATACCTTCATTCACTCCTATATCAAAGATTTGAGATTTAAGCCTGCAATGTTCCAATTCACATTGTTGATGACATTCTAGAAATGACAAATTACTTCTCTGAATGGAGTATCTGTGAAATGCTAGCATCTATAATGTAAAGTAACACGCCAGGCTATTTTCAGTTGACCAGTACCATCAGAATTAAAAAAAAAAAAAGCAACCTTCCTTCTAAGATTAGATATTTACTTTTTTTTCATATAAATACAGAGCCAAGCTTTCTGTATATAATAAATTCAGTTGGTTCCATTGTGGGCCACAAAAATAGTCCAATATTGCCAGTGATAATACCTACACACGACGGTTATTTCATTTTTTTCAGTGACATATTTCAATATGGATATATGGTCGATAATTTTTCCTATTCCACTTATCTCTAAGAAACCAAAATAGGAAAACTATGCATTGATTTACATATTATAGGAACTTGCAGAAAATGACAGAAACTGATTTACAAAGCCATAAACTGACACTAACTCTAGTTTTGATTAATTCAGTTTTCCACGATCATTTTACAGATTTTTTTTCCTCTCACTGTGCATAACAATCAAAACTGTATTCTGAGCTCTACATAGCTGTTGCTAGAAATTAGAATTTACTAGAGGGAAAAAAGCTCCACTTAGGGACAATTTTAAAAAATTAAGGTGAATTTAAACCACAATTTGCAAATACACTCAAAATTATTCCATTCAAGCTGCCTTAATCCAAAGTAGAATTACAGCCCTGGACTTCAGGAGAGCTGCCTTTACCCTCTTCAAAGACCTACTTAGAGGAATCCCATGGGCTAAGGCTCTAGAAGGTAAGGGCCTCCTCTCTCTCTCCAAGAGAGCTGGTTAATATTCAAGCATCACTTCCTCCAAGCTCAAGATCAGTGCATCCCTGTGAGTAAGAAATCAAGCAAAGGAGGCAGGAGACCTGCATGGATGAGCAAGAAGCTTCTGGAAAAACTCAAATGAAAGAAGGAAGTTTACACAATGTAGAAAGAGGGACTGGCCTCTTGGGAGGAGTATAAGAACATTGTCAGAGTATACATGGAAGCAATGAGGAAGGCTAAGGGCCACTCGGAATTCAATCTGGCGAGGGATGTCAATGACAACAAGAAGGGCTTCTTCAAGTACATCAGTAGCAAAATGAAGACTAGGGAAAATATGAGCTCGCTGTTGAATGAGGTGGGGGCCCTCGTGATGGAGGATGCAGAGAAGGCAGAGTTACTGAATGCCTTCTTTGCTTCAGCCTTTAGTGCTAATTCTGGCCCTAAGGAGTACCAGACCCTGGAGGTAACAGAGAGAGTCTAGAGAAAGGAAAACTTTCTCTTGGTCGAGGAGGATTAAGTTAGTGATCATTTAGGCAAACTCAACACCCACAGATCCATAGGCCCTGAGGGGGTGTACCCGTGAGTGCTGAGGGAGCTGGCAGATGTTATTGCTAAGCCACTCCCCATCATCTTTGAAAGGTCATGGAGAACAGGTGAGGTGCCTGAGAGCTGGAGGAAAGCCAGTGTCACTCCAGTCTTCAAAAAGGGCAAGCAAGAGGACACTAAAGCATCTCTCTGTTTTAGTTTAGACAAAATAACTTATCTCAATAAAATTTTGTTTAGCGTTTTTGTTATCAGGACAGAGAGCAACAAGGACTTAACAGTGACATCATCATCAGAAAGAGTTTGTGGGAAAGAAACGCAAACTTGATTTTAAAAATACACACCTCACAATTAGGCTCTTGGGATGTCTATAAAAATAACCGTATTTCTTCATAAACTTCCAATATCAGATTGATTAAAACACAATGAATTTCAAGTATGGTCAAGCAACCATGATAACTTCTGATATACCTACTATCTTGAAATATCAGAACACAATTGAAAGCTTTTTAATTAGAATTATGATATTTTACACTGAAAACTGATTTTAAGAAGTATTATACCTCAAGAAATATTTCAGCTTAAAGATGAAGTTCACCAATCATCACAAATGGAATGGATGAACATCTAGTAAATCTTACTTCCTTTAAGGGCTTTTTTAAGCATCTGCGAGTCAAGACTTACTGAGATTTCAGCCCTAAGTAGAAGCAATTCCTTAAAGGTAAAATCATCATTTGTTAAATTATTTTAACTGCTTTGATATATGAAAAAGCCTCAGACAATTCTGAAAAAAACTTTTAGTCACATGCTCTTACAGATCACCTTTCAAAAAAACCATATGGGTTCAGAAGGTTTCATTAACATTATCTGACTAACAAAGTATTGCAAAGTCTGAGGTGTAACATTAATGCTTTGCTTTGGGAATGTTCCAAGGCTACTGGTAGAGTGTCGGTTTTGTTGGTGAATGAAGTACTTCTCACACTCATTCTTTCTTTTAACAGATCACATTTATAATTTCTTAGGGATAAGAATAATAACCAAAGATCTTGGTTGACATAAAAGACTAATTGCAGTCCTTATATGTGCAAACAGTTCTGCATCAATGCTCCTGGGCATGAGAGTGCTTTGCTACAGAAGGCCAGAAGCAAGAAAAAGTTGCTTGACGTACTATTGTGTTTTTCATACCATAGAATACCTCAAGTTGGAAGGGACCCCATAAGGATCGTGGAGCCCAACTCCCTGCACCTTACAAGACAACCTAAAACTGAATCATATAACTAAAAGCACTGAGAAAACATTTGGGAATAGTAGCAATTGCTGAGTATGATCTGCATGAGGATTTAGGTGTCCTCACGGCCCTACAATTTCCAGTCATATAAAGTTAAAGCATCTATTTTTGTATATGTGGATAATGTTGACCTAAAATGAGATTTACAATGAACACTGAGCAGGGATCTTGCTGATCTAGCCAACATGAAGGCTTAAAAATGCTATCTTCCACATTCAGTGATCAATACACATTTAGGATTCACAGTCTCATGCATTACTCGCTTCATTTCTTTTTAAAAGAGTAGTTTTGGGTTTTTACTGAGCTTTGTTTTAATGATCACCAAAGATCTTCCTTAAAAGCATAACAAAGACCCAGGTTCCAAACCTCTTCTTCAACCCCAGCCTGCAGTGTAGCTAGTCAGTAGGTTACGTTCGCTCTACAGAGGATAAAGCTCCAACCTCTCTTTGTGAAGCTATCCAACTGAATAGACAAAGAATTAGAGGTTTATTAGACCACAGAAGGACAGAATGACTTTGTCAGCTAGTTTTTTAATTCACCCTCTGTCCAAGTGAGATCAAAGTTGTACTCTCTGCTTTCATAGGAGAGATTTAAAAGACAGAAAATGTTGTTACTGAAATGTGATGTTACTGGATACTAAATTTTGAGAGAAGTCGGATGAGGGGATGAAAATCCAGGTATTACAGACATTCTAAGCTGAAAACAATCACTAGAAGCTATTCTGAAGAACAGAACTGGTGGGCACACACAGAGCAAGAACCAAGACATTTGTTTTAAAGGGATGAAATGTCAAATTCATGAGAGATCTTTGAAGATGTCAGTCAGCAAGTGGACAAAGGAGAGCTGGTTGATACAGTATTCTTGAGCTTTCAAAATTCATTTTATAAGGACCACTACAAAAGGCTCTTAAAAATAGGCAAGATTATTCAGATTGCAAAAGGTGCAACTAAAGGAGATAAAATTTCAGAAACCTGTGAATTAGTGTGTGCTTCTTCTCCACTGTAAAAATTTGATGGCATCAAATTAAGTGGCAAATGCCAGAAAACCCCTAAAAATTATAAATCTTCATATGAAGGTGACTATGCTGTGGAATAACTATTAATGCTTAAAATTATTTGTCAAATATCTTTTTGAAACCATATAAATGAAATGAAATCAATAGATACTATCTACAGAACAGTACATCTTCTTCTATAGCTTCTGAAAAAAAAAGTCACGGGGGGTTAAGAAAGCCTGCAGAAAGTATTGCAACTCACTTGCCTTCTTCCTGTAGTGTTCTCTGGGCACCTACGGTTGAACACAAGTCAATGGACTGGGTGGTGGTTTAGACTTGCTTCACGCTGAACAGAGGGGATTTGTGGTAGAACTGAATAAAATTGAGCCTGTAACTCCAACTGTAGTACCCTAACTGGCTGGCCCTTCCTCATTACCTGCTTATTTTTTATTTGCTACTTATATTCACAATGGCAAAAGTTCATTGTTGAAAGTTAAAATAACCAAGAATTAATGTTTTTTTCTCCTTCTGCTTAATGCTTTACATTAGAGTAAATTTGTGAACCCTACAATGTGACATTTTACAATAATTGACTTAACAGTAACATCAAACAGTAGCCTCACATTTTTAAAATTTGGACATTCAGCAATTGATCAGCAACACGAAAGAGGAAACAAAATTGCAGGTATAAGGTTAATAGCTAATTTCTTTGTTAAAGAAGAACTTGTATAAAATGTAACACTTAGGAGCTGTGTATTACATTAAAAACGGTGATTAGTATTACAGTCAGTACACGACTAGAGTATAAGAACTCACTTGCAATAGTGAACTCTGACCACCGCCTTTGATATGAATTACAATGATGTGCGACTTGACAACAGTGTTATTAGCTGACACACAACTTAACATTTTGAGCCTGTTTCTGGGTAAGTCTTCCTGCCTGATGTTATTCAATATAGCAGCACATATACAAATATTATACAAAATAATAGGAATAGCAAAGTTCATACAAATATTGGCATTATTTCTCTAACAAGAAAATGAGGGATTTTACAACTCAGTTTTCATAGACAAGAAACTAGTGTGATCAGAATCAGATTCAAAATCTACATAAATATTACTCAAAGTTCTAATAAAGCTGTACCATCCTCTGACAATCTCAATCCATCTGCATTCTGATTTTCTCACTAATGGTGTACACCTCTAATGTGCAATTTCACTGTTCAGTTCAACTGGACTAGGCTTTATAGGCTTCCCTGGTATCAGAACCACTCCAGATTATTTTATTCACAGCCATTGCAGAAAATAAAAAAACACATAAAAACAGAGAAGTAATTCAGAAGCAAATAGGTCTACTTTAAAGTCAGCACTTCAACCTTAAACTAGAAAATTAAAATTACTAATGAGAAGAACAAAGTGCATTTAAAGCAATTAATATAAGCCCACATTAATCAGTTCACCAGGAAATCAAAGCACTGAAGTGCTAGCCCCCTAGTATAATGGCAAAGAAACTACAGCAGGTTCAAAGATAATCTATGCATAACGCTAACAAGTGCTTGTGATCTGAATCACAATTCTACCAACACAAACCTACTAAAAGTACCACGCTGAACTCAAAAGCATTTGGGGGGATTTTTTACTGTTTGTTTTTTGAAATCAAGGGTATGGACACCATACCGACCATTTCAGAACATACTAAAATATAAGCAAATACTAATGTAGAACATTATGATAATAAGAGGATGAATCTGTTACTAACACAAACTCTACAATGTGCCTTAATGGTCTTTTGATAGATAACGCATGGGTATGAACAGTAGAATAAATGAAGTTTGAAAACTGGACCATTCTTGGATGATTCCAGAGACATTATGATAGAGAGTTACTTTAATTAGTCAAGACAATCTGCTGCGGTGGACAAGGCCTATCCATTTATCATCTTCACAGGTACTAGATCTGTGGCATTTAGAAGCAGTAGATTTTTTTGTTGCTCTTCAGCAACAAAAAGGTGTCTTTTTTGGCACCTTTTCTCCTTTGTGATCCATTGTATTTGTGTCCAATGTTACTTATTTACTTCCCAACACATACTTTCCATGTGCCTAAGGAAAGGGGCAAAAGAAAGCATGTGCCTTGAGTCATTCTGATCTCCATGTATACTGATTAATTAGCCATCAAACCAAAACAGAATCAATTGTGATCTAGCGTTCACTGTAGCATGTATCTGGATCCTGTTTGTTCACAAGCAGCTTGTGCAAATACGAAATATTGTTCACCTCTGTCACACTTCTGAAGCATCGGCTACTTCCAGTTAAGGTTATTGGGAAACCAAAGAATCAGGAAGAAGACAGACCAAGAGAACTGCACAAACTCTTCTCCTTCAGAAATCTAGCCAAAGAAATTATTCAGTGAAAGTAAAAGAAGAGGGCCAGTAAGACATGAGAAAAACCAATTACAATTACGTTAGCATCTGGAATCTAGTATCCCATTCTTAAATAACAGTACCAGATACACTGGTATTTAAAATTATTAATAGTTCATTGAATACCCACAGATGTTGTTTAATAATACTAAGAAAAAGAATTGCTATCTGCTGTAAGACGACCACAAGGATGAGTAGGCATTCATAATCTACCTACACTGAGCATAAGGCCAAATACAATCTATTCCTCAAATAAAGAGAATTCATTAGGCAAAGTGCAGCTATAATATCCAGCATTCTACTCACAGAAATATTCTTCGTAACTCATAAAGTAGGAGAATATCTGTAGGTTAATTCTAAAAATAGAGAGCTGTACTATTTGTGTAATACATAAAAACCTGCAGTAACATAAACAGCTTCTATACAGTAAAAATAAAATTAAGTATATTTACTTTATTTAAACCATTTAAAAATCTCAAACCACTCTATTTCTAGTTGATTTTTAATCTTTTATGATGCTACTATGAACAGTCCTTTAATATACTAAGTAAACTAAAAGAGGATGTTTTCATCTTTTGTAATGAAAACAGTGGGAAAACAGATTAAATTTCCTTCTTTAGATTTTTTTATCTTGTACTCATTTCAATCAAAGCAAGACAGTATGGCACACAGTGGCTTCCTAGCCATAACACCATCAGACACCATGAACAGACAACGGTGAGTGCAAGAACAACCTGATTTTCTGGCAAATATGGGAAAAGGAATATCTGCATGTGTGTACACATGTACACAAGTACGAGAGAGATCCTTCCTTATCTCTCTGAACAGTTTAAAAGTGAATTGACTGGTCTCAACCTTTTACAAACATATCACCTGTGTCCTAGTACAAACATGCTTACCTGGAAAACAGTTTTGATAATGTTTTGGTATTATTTTTCTTTAAGTTTTTTATGATAATGTTAATATTAAAATTCTTATGATTTTGTCTTTGTGTTTCATTGGCTAAATCCATATTAAACTAACCAGGATCATATAAAATTGGCACAAAAGACAGAAGATTGTGTTCTATAACAAATAGTCTCCATGGATTTTCCAAATCTCCTAAATGCTAGCCAAAATAGTATGATAGTGACATCAAAGTTGCTCTTAATGCCTTAGGGGAAAAAAAATAAAATAAAAATTGAAATGGAAGGAACACAGAACAGAGAATGTGTAATTGAATCACCTCACAGAAGCAGGGCTGTGTTCAGTCAGGGCCACCAACAGTTTCAGAGCATACATTGGTAATGGGTCTGGAGCCAGCAGAATGCTCTCATACCTGAAAGGGAAAGGAGAAAAGGGGTAGCAACAGAGGAGGGGGGGAGTCAAGAGATGCATGTTAAAAAGTAGATATTAAAAATACATTGTTTCCCATTTCAAAACTTTGTAACATCCACAATGGAAATACAATGGTGTTTGGAAACATACAAAGCAATGAACAAGACTTACTTAGAAACAGTATTTTAAAATAACAACAGATTAACTTTAAAGGCAGATTAATAAAAGAACATATTAATCTTGAGAGAGAAATATACAATTAAAAATAGGTAATTATGTATATTTATAAAACATATACACATGGTTTTATAAGTTATATTAAACACAATATTTTGTATTTTAATACAAAAGGCATGTTGTCTAGATGAATGACTTATTTATTGATCTATATCAATATTTTTATACATTAAAAAATATAATCTTCCAGAGACAAGTAGAAACCAAGACTAAAAATAGTGGGCAGAAGATTCATTGAATGCTCGGGAAGATCATCAATCAAATTATATATGATTAAGCTGTATATTTTATTTACATAGTGATTTTTCTCAAAATGAAATATTTTACTTACAGGACACTTGCATTGAGCTTTATGTTTCATTTCAAATTGCAAAAAATATTGCTTTAACTATAGCATACTTCCATTCTACAAGTAATATGGAACAGAACAATTAAAAAAATATTTCCAAACAATGTTTATTGAGAGCTATGGCAGTGACGATAAAACTACAAGAAAAACATCTATGAAGCATTTACAAATACCGTGGAAATCTTGGTAAGGGAAAACAGGCTGCTAAAAGCCAAAACTGAGTTGCTGTTGCTGCTCACATTCCAGTAATGCCCACCCAACAAATAGGGCTTTTTTTTTTTTTTTTAAATCAAAATGTATCCAGAGGGCAACAGGCATACAACAATGGAAGAGAGAAGGATGCAAGCATAAAAAAAACCAGACTCAGCCATGTCAAAACACTGTCTTTGATTACAAATAGTGCTATTCTAAACATGTGTAAGTAATTCAATTGTAAGCATTAGTCTCTTCATTTGTAAAAGAAAAAACATAAAGAATTAAGTACAAGTGAAAGGATGATTTGTAGGAAAATGTGGTAGGTTATCATATTTTGAGCAACAAAACACACCAAGAATTTTACTTCACATCTTGAGATCCCTTGTGCTGCCTGAACTGAGGATCTGGATCACTTCCCACCACCTGGGCATTGGCATGTACCCTACTGCGTGCTAGCTCTTCACTAGAATAAAGATGTCCTTTTGCTATGCACCACATCTCAGTGTGCTGCTTTACACATGAAGGGAATCTAGAAGGAGATGTGATGCTTTCCATCCAAGTCTCCAATGTGGACAGCTCTAAGACTAGAAGGCTGAAGCACACCAGCTGTACATTCCTGACGTAGCCTGTAAGAGCTTTTCACAGGGTCTAACGTTCCCATACAAGCACACAGCCTATGGGCAATGAATCATGGCTACTACTTTTTAGCTTCAATGTGCTGCTGTAGAGTTGCAAACCACATTGGAAAATCCGCACAATTAACGAATTAGAAGTCAGTGTTGGCTGTCAGTGATTTAAATCTCTCTTTTATAAATAACAGATGCCAGTTCATGACAGAAAACTTCTTATTGATGATTAAAAAGTCTCTTTCTTCATAACAGAAGAAAATACTATAATGCATTAATAGACACTAATCCTGAAAGCCCTACATGTGAGCAGTACGTATTCCTACCAAACTACTTGCATTTTTCTGCAGAATCCAGGAGCAAATCTTTTGAGGCAAGCAAAAATGCTATCAGGTGACTTAGGTGCCAAAAGTTGTCTGCTCACTGCATAAAACATGGATTTATGCCTGCAAAATGGCAATTCATAATAGTAATAATGAATGAATCAGCCATGCTAGCTGAAAAATCTGACACTTGGCAATATACTTGTTTTATTATAAATACATCGATACCTTCCCTAAATGGGGTCCACTTTAAACAATTTTAAGCCTTCTATGTATTACATTTGAGAGAGACTATTACTAGACGATTCTATGATTCTATTGTGCACACTTAGCATCCTAATTCGTCCTGGTTCAATAAAAACAGTCTCACTTTATTTCCTTTTACTTGAAACTCTGTTCCCCCCTTCCAGCAAGATAACATTACTAAAGGATATTTGTAAGGGAAGGTGGGTGCAGTGATCCATTGAACCAAATACCACATGCAAAACCACAGATTACTGAAGTCAATGTCTTAGCAATTATGTAAACACATTGCCGAATGAAAGCCATAAGGAACTATGAATATATGAATCTTCTCTGAAAGGAAAATATTCCATGCTTGAGATGCTTTGTTAAATAAGTGAGTTCATCCAATGATCTCTCTGTCACTTCAAAACACAAACCAACTTAGTAAGAATAGTTTTAGAGAACATTTATAATGGTTCTGTAAACTAAGTACTACACTGCAAGGAGTTACTTTGTCAATCTTTTCTATAGGCCACAGTGACAAGAGGACCTAAAGATTGGGGGATATGGATTTTCTTAAACTCTTAAAAAAGACTGAATATTTTATCTATAAATAATCTCAAGTATCCTGTACTTTGTACTTGCAGAACTCACTTGGCAGCCTACTACAAACAAGCTACAAAATCTTTCAAATGAAATAAAACTTTATTTACACATTCCTCTCCTGGTTCTGAATCAAATTTTAAATTATATATAATTAGGAATATTAAGAATTAGATGCAAAAGAGCTGAAGTTTCAGTTTCTGATAAAAAAATCTGGATATATAACAGAAAGCATTTGCCTTCTATTCACTTTCTATAGCTGAAAGTTTCATTTTGGTTATGAAATGCTCAGGAAAATAACCTTTCAGTGAACTAAAATTTAATAACACTATTTCATTCAATTAGATCAAAATCCTATGAGGAAGTTAACTTTCTGATCTACAATTGCACAAGTATTTAATGGCATTAAATGGATGACGCAGAAGATGAGAAAAGTGGTAACCACTGCATTTCTGCATTTATCTCAAAATGAAGACCATTTAAATTCCATGCATAGTAACCAAAATTATATTCTCCGTGTCAGTTTTACATTTAAACAAATTAACTTATGGAAGATATTTATAGGAATTAAATATGTATGTAAATGAGTATCATTATACCTTCGTTAAAAAGAACATCACATGTTAAACCCAGATGTCCTTCCCTTCCATACTCAACAGCTCTCAGTTCTTACAAAGTAGAATCAAAGGGGGTTGAAACGACACGCAGACTGCCCACGAACAAACAGTCATTGCACACCTCCTCTCCTCTTTCAACTCTCCACCAGCCGAGTCACACTCTGTCCCATCCTTTGTCCAGCAACAGGACTAAACAACACCAGCAAACACCTCTTCAGCCTCCAAATACAAGCCAGTTGTCTTCCAGTTGCCTCATCACTTTTTATCTCAGAGTTTTCACTTAACTCTTACTTCTTGGGATAGAGCATTACATTATCTTTACAAGTAGGTTACACCAAATCTTAGACCTCCCCTCTATTCAGATTTAGGCCAGACCCCTTTGCATTCAGGTAAAGCTTCTTTTGAGAACTGTAGAGAACATATTCATTCCTACCTACCTCCCATCAATATTTTCTTATCCATACCTAGAATATTGCTGAACAAAACTTACCTTTCATGTCTTTTTTGATATCCAAAGCAGCTGCTTTGAGCTTTTCTTAGTTTCTTTTTGAGTCTTCTCCAAATTAAATTTGGAGGCTTTCAAGTCAAAACTGAGTTTGAGTTTTTTCTGCAGAAAAGCATCAAACCCTCTTCTGCTTTTTGTTCCCTCTGTGCCTTCTTGCATTGATTACCTGCTCCCCACAGGTGAACATACTTACTAGAGATTGGCTCAACTCACAGGTTCAAGTAATGTATTTAATAAGCAGACACTAGTTAACTCTTTCTGAATCACTAGAAGATTTACATACCATTTTACTATGCTGCTAAGCTAGAGTAAAATTTATTTAAGTCAAGTTCCAATATATTCCAAATATCATAAACTTCAGTATTTATTTTCTTGAGATAATCTCCAATGGTTTTCCAAATGGAAGTATCATCATCTCTACTGGTGAGATAAAGGAACTGATTCAGAAAATACCTAAAGCCTGGAACCAAGATCCTGAGCTACAAGACCCTCTTTCATATATCTAGAACACAATGCATGCAAAGATAGCACAGGTGAAGTCCCCAAACTAGTACCATATTTAGTCTCCCACCAAAAACCCCCTGCCACTGACTGAGCTAATTACCTTGGAGACAGGACAATACTGTCTGTTTTCCTTTTAGTTTGTAGTTAACAACAACACCTATC
The DNA here is from genome assembly GCA_033628505.1 of Tringa tobata. Classification (NCBI taxonomy): domain Eukaryota; kingdom Metazoa; phylum Chordata; class Aves; order Charadriiformes; family Scolopacidae; genus Tringa; species Tringa tobata. Next base: position 2,703,894 of record JAHREE010000179.1, read on the forward strand.
CCCCACGCCCTCGAGCTCAATGAGAAACATTTAATTACACAGGCATGTCTAGGAAGGGCAAGTTTCAGAGCAAGTACAGAACTTGGTCTTGCTTCACTCCAGGTCTCTTCCTCTATCTGAAGAAAATTACCTGAAAGCTTTTAATAATGCATATAATCTATTTTTAAAATAACGTTTCCAGTTTCCATTTTAATTCATAATGATAAATTCTATATTTCCCAGTGAAAAAAAATAACGTGAAGAAAGGTGTGAAAATAAGCTTCTCAATAGAACTCTAAGATTTCCTCCCCATTCTCTCACACAGAGAAAAGATTACACATATTGCATGGACAGAACTTTTATCCTCAAACTGTAGGAACGTCAGTCAATTAGCAAGAGACAGTCTCCTTTTTGGGGAAGGCGCTCCATTTCTGATCCTAATCCAGCATCCATTCCTCCACCCTTCTGCCACTTAATGCAGGGCCGGGGAACAATTTTCTGTTCTGGACTTAGGGCACTTAGGTATTTAAAATTATTAATTTTTGAGGACCACACATTAAAATACACCGTAATGTTATTAGATTAATGTGAAGGATAAATGATGACTCATCTTTACTGTTGTTATGGTTTGAGAAAACCCATAACAATTTATTGTTGTTTAGACAATTATTCTATCACCTGATGACCCTGCCCCAGCCAGAAAGGGGAATCAGGAGACACACAAATAAACAGGAGGGTTGAAATATCAATAGATCTAACAGAATAAGACTAAGTAATTAACAATAATACTAAAGAACCCATATTAATCCCAATACTGATATAAGATATACAAGAATTATACTCAGCCCATTCTCTCAGCAGGAAGCCGTGCACTCCCAGCAGGGATAGCAAATGGCGGACGCTGTGAGCACAAAGGCTTCAGGAGGAAGGGAAGGCCTCAGGGGTCTGGCACCGGGGCAAGGACTTGTCTGGACTTTCACCATCAAGGGAGAGAGAGCTATGCAGCAAACTCTTCTATTTTATACTGAATGTGACCTTCATGGTATGAAATAATCCTGTTGGCCAGCCTGGGTCAAATGCCCAGGCCTTGCTCCTCCTCGGCCCTGCACCTGGCAAGGCTTGAAAACACTAAGACCTTGAACCCCACAGAGCCTGGATAGCTTTAAAGTAAATACTTTCATGAATTCAGACACTAGAGTCTTCTAAAAGTGCAGTTCTCCTCAGCATTAGAAGAAATATTAGTCCTATGTTGCTCAACCCAACTGTACTTATCTTGTGCTCGCGCTCTCCTTCCCTCTCCTCAGAGATGTCACCAGCTCACAGTATGCGTGTGCGTAACAGAGAGCTCTCTATATGCCCACCTGAAAGTCATTTTGAAATGGCAGGCCCTACTTGACCATAAACCATATAAATGAATTTGCAGGCCACATCTGGTCCACATCCTGTAATATTCCTTCTTAAAAAGTTATCTGCCGTTCCATATGATTTCAGAACATCTTACATAAGGGCACAGTATCCAAAATAAACAAATAGATATTGCTGTTACAAAGTTCTGCCTTTATTAGCAGAACCAAGAGGAACATTTAAATCACAGGTCAAAAGCTAAAGGAAACTTGCTTCACTGCAAAAGCAGCCAGAGGCACAGTATCAGAAATGGGTGTCACACAGAAGTTGTGTTTGTGTTGTATATAACAAACTACTAAATAAACCTAGGAGAGACATGTTGGGCAGAGAACTCTGGCAGCGGTTAATTGCTATTCCTCTTTTTGTTTCGCTATTTAAACATTAAAAAGGGTAGTTTAAACAAATATGCTGTCAAAATGGATCGAATATCAGGTTATTCCCCATTAAAGGAGCAATATTATACTTACTGAGGCAGCAATGAATCTCTAATGAGAGACAGAAGCTTGCTGTTCGAGTCGAGGCTCTCCCCTTTCTCCTCAGCCATGACCTCATGGCTTAAAAGCAGTGATGTGGCTTCCGAAAGCAACCGCAAGCTGAAGAGTCTCCATTCCACTTGAAAATAAAGGTGCCAAGAATGTGACCACACTGAAGTCTAATTAAAACAGAATGTGGAATTCATGGAACTGTAGTTGATGTGGCCATATACTTACCATTCTGACTGTCGACCAAAGAAATTAGTGGTGGGAGGATACAGTCTTCAACCTAAAACAGAGAATTAGAAAGATCTGGCTTTGATTATTTACAGGGGAAAAGAAAAAGAACAGAGATACATTATCATCTGTGTTTATTCCACTGCTAGAGCCCTTAATCAAAGAGATGAATAATCATGAAAATTAATCCATAATTAAATCACACTTATAAAGCCACCAAGTTCACTTTTCTCTGGTAGGCTGTCATAAGTTACAGACAGTAATGTACTTTTATACAGAAAAAAAGAGTAACTTTGGTATAATTCATTGAAAGTGAATTTTAATGTAAAATACAGTATTCAGTGCAGATGTAAGATATTAAGAAAAAAGAGTATTAGAATATCTATTAATCCTGATGCTTTAATCCATAAACTAATCATAGAATAGAGTTCAGAAGAAATGTCCTTCTAAAAAAAATCTGCATAGAACTAAAATACATCAGGAAAGATGTACTATCTCTACTACCTCTAATGAAGTATCCTTAAGCTTTGTAGAATCTTGATAAAATTTTCAGTTCTTCCATTCTCGTAATACACAGCCTTCCATTAAAATTTAAATTTACAGACTTAAGATTTGAATTACAAAAAAAAATAATCCCGTCACGTTTTATTGTTCATGAGTGTATTGCTACAGATTAATCATCTGTCACAGGACCAGAAACCTTAGCTCCATCGCAAATCAACTTATGGCAACCTAGGCCATAAAACTCAGTTTTATATATTTAATATTACAAAAATAGTGTATTATTAGGATTCCCTATAACGGAATGAATTGATGAGTCTCATGTCAGTGGTAAAACATAATTTATTTAGAAAGGACATACTTTGGTTTTGGGGAGACGATGGATTGACAGCCCTGCAAGGTTTAAGTATGCATCACAGATACACGGCTTGTCCTTGCATTTATTTATACAAATAAAATTACTGTGTAGGTTCTCACTACACCATGGGCAGGATTTGGTGCAACAGGACTGCGATAGAATCCCCCATGTGTTTTCTTTTAGTGATTAACACTAGAAAAGAGAACTTCTCTAGATTTACACAGCTACTATTAAAAAGTATCTATAAAAGCTGAAAGGATGTATGAAAAGGGGTCACTAAATGAAGTTAGCCTTCAGTCAGCAATAACTACAATTAGCAACTATTTCATTGTTAGTTGGTGGTGTCTGTTAAATGTATCTCTGACATTAAAGGATTCATTAGTCTAGCATTTTTTCACTTGTGAAAAAACTACTAAAAGATACCTTTGTTACATACTTTCAATAAAAGAGGTAAAGCTTGAGGTATGGAAGTCAAACTACTCTTGCAAGCACAAATAGCCTTTACACCTATATAGATAATGCTATATATCATAGATGTAATAACTTTTGTAACACTTCATAGTTTTGAAATTCCATGGTCATTTCAGTTAATATGCAATAAGATAAATAATAAAACTACATTGCACTCCAACAACTCCATTACTGCAAGTTTCTAAACTGTTCTACAAATGGTAATTTATCAGTTATAACATACCTGTGAGGCAGGATTAAAAAAAAAAAAAAAAAAGTCTTTCAGTCAAAAAAAAATAGTTCAACCTATTGCAATGCTTCTCAAATAAAGAGGCAGATTTAAGTGGTAAATTAAAAGTTTGAGAGAGAAAAGAGGCAAGAAAAGTAGCTCTCAATTTTCTGAAGCAACAAAGCAACATAGGGACTCAGAATATTACAAATCACTCAGACTGATACTGATTAAGATGGCAGTAGATGCAACTTCAATTTCTAAAACTTCACATATTCTTTCACTTTCTTCTAGTATTAACAACAGTGTTTCCAGATTGACTAATGTCTTTAAGCCAGTCATAATTCTTTTCTAAATAAATATATCTTAAACTGTCATTGTAAAGAAGATTCTTTAGGTCTTAAAAAATTCTAGTAGGTTTTTCTGACCTTTTTCTAACATGAACCTAAAGTTTAGTGAACAAACTGTTTAGAAATTAATTCTCCATAGCAGTTATTTGCCTTGTGTCAGTTCAATGTGGTGGGGAGATCAACTGAATAACGCACTAATCCTATGGAAAATTATTTTGTGGTGCAAGAGCATAACAGAAAGCACAAACTGAAGGGAGAAGCAAGTATTACATTGTATAAGAATCCTAAATCAGATACTTCCTAACTCTGCAACCGTGATACCCAGTTCACGATAAATCCCTAACTGCACAAAGCCACCATTGTGTAATTCTGTAAGAATGGCATTCAAAGGCGTTAACAGTACCCAAAAAAGCATTAACAGTACCCAAAAAAGCAATTAAATACTAGAAACTTGCATATATACTACATTTGCCTCTCCCAGCTATAATACAAATGTACAGGACCAAACAAAAATGTAGCTCAAACCTGGCAATCCTGTTTCTGACAACTGGAAAGGAGTAGAAAACATGTAGGACCAAACATAAAGCACAAGTCCAGTTTCTAGTAAACTGACTCTTAAATTAAGAAACTTCCTAAGCTGATGCTGTGTTTTTGCATTTAATAATGCTTACTAGCCTTTTCTGCCATATATTTGTCCAATCCTACCTTAAACGTGTCTATGCTTTTAGCATGTCCAATACCTATGGCACTGGGTGCCACACTTCTATTAGGCCTTATGAAAGGGCACTTCCTTCTTTTTTTTAAAGGAGGCTAACTTGATACCCACTTATTCTTATTTTATGAAAACCATGAATTAATTCCAATTCGTCTTTCCCACGCCATTCCTAATTTCATACTCTCAAGTCTTTTATTTCCAAGCTGATGTTCTGATCTACTCAGTCCCTCCCGCATCATCGAGCTGTACTTTTTCTTGTTAAAGCTTCATTCTCTCAGAGCAAATGACCCCAACTGCATTCTGTATTCAAGGCTTGAGGGCACCACAGACCGACAGTATAGTGGCACAGTGACGTTTTCTCCTTTTTTGTCTGATCTTTTACCAGTGATTTCTAATGATCTAGCTGTCTTTCTGAATACTGCTGAGTATAAAGCTATCATTTTCATAAAAAAACAACGCTAGAAGATCTCCAGAACAGCCAACAAGTAGTTTAGAGCCTGACACTGCATATGCATAGTTGGAATGATTTTCCCCACGTGCATTGCTTGACATTTATCAGTATTGAATTGCATGTCATTTTATTGTCCTTTCACTCAATATCTTTAAACCTTCTGCAACTCTTCTGTCAGTTTTAATTTTCACTACTGTGAATGATTTAGTGTCATCAGTCAGTTCTGTCACCTCCCTATCCATTCCCTTCTCTGGATTAGTTATAAATAGCACATGTTGCAACACAGATCTTTGTAAGGCACCATTCTTAACATACATAAATTTTTAAAAAATTACCTCTATTCTCTACTTAGTAAATTTTAACTAGTAGAAGAAGTTGATCTGTCAGAGGGAAGGGCCACTGATGGATTTGAAGAGTCTTTGGTGCATGACTTTATCAAAAATTTTTTGTAACTCCAAGTATACTATACAAAACCAAAACATTGGTCTCCACAACATTCACTGATTTCTGCAAGGAAAACTCTACCAGTGAGGTACGAACACTCAGCAAAAGCTGTACTCACTTTTCTACAGTATTTTACTGCTTACAAAAATCAGATCTTTTGAAAAGAAGGCAAAATTTTTATAGAAATTCTTCTGAAAAGTCTGTATGTTACTTTAACCGTCAAAGAAAGAGAGACAAGTCACAGTTGCAGAGTAGATAAGCACTCATCAGCTACTAGGAGGGATTTGAAAGAGAAAACTGTAATTTTAGTCCTTCTCTGCTTGTCTCCACCACTCAGGAGATGTCTGTCTCTCTGTTAAGGGGCACTGAGGTGCCCATCTGCTGGCGTGACAGGGAGTCATAAGAGGTGTGTTGCCTTCCAGGAGCTAAGGTGGAGATGTTGCCAAGAGGGAGCCCCAGGGAGGGAGTTGTCAAAAGCACAGACTACCATCAATGCTATTCTTTCATGTGGGCAAAGTGACATCACAAGCCAGAACCTGGGCAGAATCAAGGAAGATTACAAAGACCTGGGGGTGCAAGCAAAAAGTACTGATGCCTGTTACCTTTTCTTCCATTTTACCAGCTAGAGGAAAGGGTGCAGCCAGAAATAGACATATAATGCAAATCAACTTCTGGCTTCATGGCTGGTGCCATCATGAGGGTTTCGGCTTTTATGAACAACAGGACGTTCTTTGATGACTATAGCTTGTTAGGGAGAGATGGGATCCAGCTGTCTAGAAGCAGCAAGGGAATCTTTGGCAGCAGGCTGGCTATCTTGGTGAAATGGGCTTTAAACTGAAGGACTCAGGGGGCAGTGTCCAAAGTGGCAACACTCATGCCACTGCAACCAACTGGGGAATAAGCCAGGCCAACCAGAGCAGCGACAAATGTCTTTAGCTGCCTCTCAAGATGAGAACCAGAAGACCAACCACCTCAAATGTATGTATACCAACCCACACCACCTAGGGAACAAACAGCAGGAACTGCAGGTTTGCACCCTGTCAGAAAATTACGGTATCATAGAAATAAACGAAACACCGTGGGACAACTCACATGACTGCAGGATTGCAATGGATAGGTACAGGATGTTTTGTAAATACGGGCAGGGAAGAAGAGGAGGAGTCATCATGCTCTGTGTTAAGGAAAACTCTGAATGTATAGAAGTTAACTACAGCTATTGTAGAAGCCCTATTGAATGCCTCTGGGTCAAGATCAGAGGGGTCATCTCCAAGGGGGATCTTACAGTAGGCTTCTGCTACTGACCTCCAAACCAGGACGACAAGGCCAACGAAGCAATATTTGGGTTACTTAAGCAAGCTTCAGGTCAACAGAACCTCGTTCTTATGGGTGACTTCAACTACCCAGACATTTATTGGAAGAACAACACAGCAGCTCACATGTATTAATGAACTAGCATATAACTAAACTTATCCATTACTCCCTACAACTTAGGCTATGTTTATATGGATTAAAACTGAGTTTCAGAGCTCTTCAAATCAGTGCTTAACTTAATCAGTGCTGGTGTTACACAAGGTGGAGAGAAAAAGTAAGCAGGCTTAAAGCCTGGTCTAGTGTCATTTGTGTACCACACTGTTCTCAAGTGAAACTGAACTCCAGAATTAAACTTACATAAAGAAACTACACTAGCCATTTCACGCAGCTATCATATCCAAGCTTGCAAGTGATTAAACCCATTACTTTACTTCCAGAGATTTTTCTACAGCTATCTGGTTCTTTTCAGCATGCTTATGTTTAACTCGCAACTACTGACAAGTATCTTCTCCTTATCTACTCTTCAAAGCAGAACAGACCAATGCAAAGACCATCAGCTCCCAAATCCTTTCTTTCCAGTCTCATGTAAGATCCATGACATCCAACATCACCTTGACATTTATTCTCATTAAAATTCCACATACAAAGTTATCGCTCAAAGTGACCATGGAATTAAGATCATGCTGCCTTCAAATTTCTTTAAAGCATTTGCTGGAGGCACAGCATGTTCCTCAGTGTTTTAATATTGCCAGTAATCTCTCAGAATGTAACAGAAACAATAACCTAATGCATGTTAGAAGGAATTGGGGAGAAGGATGACATTTCTGTAATTATTTTTTTCAGAGTCTTCAGAACTTCAGAATATTCATTGAGTTTGGGTGGGTTCTGTCTTACTTCTGGGAAGGGACAGCACTGATTGACTGACTCAATATGTCAATTACTACAGAAATGGTTTCACAAAAAAGTCTCATGTCATGTGGACTAGCTTAACGGAAAGAAAGCAACAGAGGGCACAGAATTTTTATCTACTTGAAAAGTGAAAGTGATTGAAGAAACACTGTATAATATGTTCATATAGCCATATCGTACACTGACAAAATTAAGGTGTCAGTGATTAGATCAGAACAGCCTGTGGATGAAGAACATCACTGATGCTGAACCAAGAAAAGACTAAGATGAGCAGTAAAAAGCACTTGCAGAAGTTTCTAACCCTTGTGTTGTCATCTTTGGTGGAAATAATAACTCTTCTATTGTCAACCAGTAGATTTTCATGTCATACTGCTTTTCCCTTGACTTTTCATCAAGTAACTCATCATGTTCAGGGTGCTTTTATTTTAGCCAGATTTTTAAAAGTAAGTTTTAAAACCTTGAGGAGGAGAATCACTACTGACAGCTTTTACATCAACCATAGAAAAAAATTTATGCTTTGGGTAAAAGATTATCTGTGCAGTATATGGATCATTTTTGGGAGCAAGTTAGAGCATAGAAAGTTCCCACAGGAACTGCCTGCCATCATGAACCTCATCACTGCTGAAAGTGCTCTGAATTAGCATAAGGTCTTTTTTCAGGCAAATAAATATACTTAACAGAGAAAAGAAAAATTCAAATTATACAGTCAGCAAAGAATTCTTGCAGTTAATTATATCCAAACCTTTACCACAATGTGAAAATAAATATTGCTATAACACTTATTATCTGAATTTAATGAATATTTTTCCATTTCAGGCACATGGAGGAAACAGGCAGTTGGACTTGTGTCAGTTTAAGAAACAGAGGTTTATATTCCACTCCAGTCTATAAAGACTATTCTTGATGGCCTTCATCATTATATTTGCATACCTGAAAATCTACAGTTTTGTCAAATTTGCCAAGTCACACTTACTGTTAGTGTGTTATTTTATATCTTGTAAAAAATGCACACAACTGCATGCAAAATGAAATTACTGCTTACTACTGGCTTTCGTTTGAGCATTTTCAATTAATTTCCTTTGACTTTATCTCACTTAGCAATATATAATACTCACAGTCCTCACATAAATGGATGTCCTCAATAACTGACTTCAGGTTGATGGTAATGAGAAATTTTATCACAGAAAATCAATTTATTAAATTTTCTTTGTTCCAGGTACAAATACAAAGGCAAATCAAACAAATTAAAATCCAGAACAAGCAATTCTTTTCTTCTCAAAGTGGAAAAGAACCTGAAATGCAGTTCTTAAATTCCTATTAACTTACACAATTTCCATTGCAGCTAAACTAACACCAGAACTGAACTGAAAAACTTACTGGTTCTGCTTGTTTAATATAATCTCACTTTTTATTAAATTCATTGTACTTTATTACAAATGCATTTAATTTCTGATTGGAAACTTTGAATTGTTGTCTTACAGTTGCAGTGGAAAGAATGCATTCTCTGAGGAAGGTTTTGGCCTTCCCCTCAGCCCCTCCATAAAATGCTGTTTGTAACCAACTTTGTCTAAAAGAGCAGTCCAGGCTTCAGAGATCAGTCTAGGATAGACATTCCTCTCCAGTAAAAGAGTTTCCTATTAACTAGTGTTATACTTAAATATTGATCTGGAAGCTCAAACATGTCTTGCTTCAACTTCTTAAAAAAGTACCAAGTTCCGCTGGGTGCTGGCATTTATATTCATAGATTCTAGTCATGCTCAGCGAGCAGCAATTAGAAGATATCCCTTGAGTAACAGCAATTCTAAAAATATTCTGTATGCATCACAGAAGATGAAGTACCACTTTCTGCTGAAGTAATGGATGCTGTACATTCAAGTATAATTAGCACACTAGACTTCGTAAATAGTATTAAACTAATTACTGTTTGCACCACTAGTGGCAGATGTGGTTAGAGATTATTAATTACAGTGGACAATTTCTTGAATTTAACATACCAAATAGAAGGCAATTTCTTCACTTTATTTTGTGTCTGAATGGCTATACGCTGAGTGTCAGGAGGGCTCTTTTGGATTAGAAAGAACTGTTACTTATGAAAATGAGCAAGTGAAGTAACAGATTTTATTTTCTGGGGAAAAAAAAAGCTGTTCATTGACAAGGATATAATTATTTTTAGTTAATAAATTTGAATATACACCTATTCCAAATCAGGAAAACTATTCTACAGAAGTGCTATGTGTCACAAATTTACAAGCACTGGACAGGCAGGAAGGTTTTTTCTCTAGCTACATAAGGTTAACAGATGTGTTCAGAGGGATTGTAAATAAACACCTAAAACTTTCAACATATGCGATGAAGTAAACTGTTCCTCAGAAATCAAACTCACCTTCTGGTAGCCAAGGTTACTTAAAAGACAGTGGAATAGTTATTCCCTTGCTTCAATATAAAGTTCTCCCGAATGTGCAGATGGGAACAGGGGAAGAAGGGTTGTAAAAGGGGAGCTGTCTCCTTGGTGCTATATTTTGAGGGGAAAAAACCCCCCCACACCATTAACGTTTAAACAGCTAGGGGATTTTTATTTAATGTGCTGGTATTGCACAAGGTATTGCAATTTTAGTAAATGTTGATGGACGTCCATAAAAAATGGTATATACTTCTGTCAATAGAAGACATACCAATAACCCACAGAAGTAAACTATTTTTAAAAAGTGAGGTGATTCTAGAATGATACAGTCATTATACAGTAACATGCAGGCTGACAGGCATATAAGGAGATAACATTAGGTATTCATACCTCACCTACCTTTACATTTCTTTTCTAGACCATCCTTTGCCATATTAAATTGAACTGTTTAGTTCTGTACTATTTCCCCCCTGACTATTAATTGGTTAGATCTTTGTGCAGAAGGACCATTTTCTTCAATAACAATCTTTTGTCAACATTAATGAAAATAAACATTAAACTTATTTAAATTCCTATTTATATTTTTATTAATTTTAATATTTTCACTTATTCAGGCTTTATAATCTAAATACTCAACTAACACACACGCCAAATAGGATTCAGCTTCTAAAAATGCTTAATTTCTAAGATCACCCAAATCTTTTCTAGCACAATCCCTAACATCATTGATTCTTATGAATTCATCAATTTGCTAGTGCCTTCCTTAGTTTAAGTGCTATACTGTGTCCTTAACCTAATTCAAATATAAACACATACATTTCAATTTGAATTAAATGGCCACCCCGGTAAGTATGGTGGGTTACACTTTTGGTAGGAATTCAGGCACAAAAGTGCACTGGTACAGGTTACACCCATTTGGCAATCACTGATTCAAGGACTCCAACCTACTGAGTTGCTGACAACTATTTCACAACGTAAGTGTTCTGGCTTCAGCTAGCTGAGCTCAAAGTAAATAATTTAACAAAAAACTTCAAAGAAAACAAATCTTTAGTGATGTAAGAAGCTTACAATATGTGGGTTTAGTAATTGTAATGCAATTTTTAGTAAGCAATCTGTTATACTTAAGAAAAAATCCACCATAACTGCGATAAACTGTTACTCTTTATGATGATCTCATCAGAAGAGTATTGATGGAAAAGGGATCTTCAACTCTCAGAGGTGGTCTTTCCAAGGTATTTAAAAAGCATTAAGACAAATGAAGTGGTGAAATTTTCACTAATATATAGCAATATATTCACTTTGAGGCTGAAGAAAGACTTATAGAATCAAGTGTCATATTTACAGAAAAATCACTTTCAGAACTGCTATTTCTAAACTTTAAGCCCTTCTCTTTCTAACTTCTCAACTAAATACAGTAAACTGAGTCTTAATGCCTTGCTGCTGTTTTGAAAATTAAATCTCTCTATAAACAATAAGGATTTTTCCCGTCAAATAGAACCACAATAAATTTTCAGTCATAATTTAAACAGTTTCTAAATCTTAAAAACATTCTATTATCAATTGAATCAGGCCAATTAGCCTGCAACTATTTAATTTGTTGTCAGACTTACGGTCAAGCGATGTACTGTCAACAAGCCAGGATGCTGTGTTACTGCTTCAAAGGCTGATAAAGTAGTCTTAATCAATTCTTCTGATGCAACTTGTCCTATTAGTAAAAATCATCGTATTTCTTCATAAAATGTAACAATTATAAAGCCTACTTATAAAAGTACAGCAATATCATAGTTTAACTTACCTATTGCTCCATCCAAGTTTGTTTCTCCTGAATCTATTGATCTGATAAAATTCTACAGAAGAAGAGGCATTTATGTTAAAACATTTTAGAAACAAAAATTAAGAAGCATAATCGCTGAATAATTACAACATGAAATTCTTTAAGGGACTGTGTAAATGCAAATGTTAATACACCTACATCTTGAAACACTGTCATAACAATTAAGATAGGACAGACTGAAAGCATTCATGATCTATCTGTTATAATTTTGCAAGTCTGTAATGCTGCTGGACACTTAGACGTAGAGTATTACTCTCACTAATGTCAGGAATGATAACATTTCCAGCTAAATAGACAGTAATTAATGTCTTTATTGTTAACAGAAACCTAAGTTCTAAGAAGACTTTGAACTACCTTGGACATGGCTGTGTTAAAATAACTCACTAAAAAGACCAAAGACCTTCCAGAACATGCAATTTTCTGTTATTTGTACCATCTTTTTGATCTCCATGCATACTACACACACTATGGATACAGTTAAACACAGGAGAATATATGAAAACGCATAACCTTCTATAAAAATCACCTAAATTAGTCGTCATTTTGAGAAACAGGGACAATGAAATATTAATAATCTAAGTAAATACTGTACAATTAGATGCAGTATTCTTTTGCCTTTTAGTCTTGATTTCACTCTTTTGCTTTCACTTTTATGCATAGCTGTGTATTTCATAGAGGATGCAAAAGACTTCTTATTAACATTTGCTAAAGGAGGAAAAATTTGCCACAGAATTACAGTATGTTCTTTTTTTTTTACTAATGTGGTATTTAGTGCACAGAGAATTTACCAGGGATAAACATCTCTCTCATTTTCAATTTGCACATATAACTATCTATTTATATGATGTAAACATTAAGAAAATAATGTTTGTTTTATATTTCACTATGAATTACAATTGTTATTATATGTTAAATTGGCAGAAGTGTCTACATAGCTGATCTTTTTCTCAGTATGAGAAAGAAACATTTGAAGGATTCTTCTCTAATTAAAAATACAGTAAGAAGCTAATGATATATTTCATCATTTAAATGTATCTCAGAGGCAGTCATAAAAACAACTGCTTCTATAAAAAAACCAGTTATTTTATCTTTCTGTTCATTTGAAAAAAATTACTAGTTATTATCTAATAAACTCATTTTGGAAGAGTAAATTATTTTGCTTGCTCATTTAAGACAACAGTTTCGCACCTAATCATAGTCTCAACACCAATTTGGAAAAATCAATACAGTTGGTGCAAAAATTGTTCTAGCCACTAATAAAATTAAGGAAATAAGCATACTAGAAACACAAGAAGAAGATGTATTTATACAAAAAAACCCCAACTATCTGGTTTGTTTTAAGCAATGGAGAGGAATGGTGTGTGTATTCTGCTACAGGTGAGTCCTACACACAGGTGTGCCCTACACACTCCACTAGGAGCCTACTATTAGTTGTGCCTCTGGGGCAGACCATGTCCTCCATGTATTTCTATTCACAGATGGAAACATGAAAGGACTGTCCCAACTCCCCCTCATTTTCTTTGCACAGCACTACTGAAAATTACAGTGATGATGGAAATAACTTCAAAGCAACAAGAAAAAAAAAATTCTCAATGAACAACAGTTACAGGAAAATAACTACTCGCTTCCTTCCAGATGCCAAGCACACATCTTTGCACTCCATTTCTTATTGTTAAAACAAGATTTTTGAATAAATCAGGAAAAAAAAAAAACAGAAAAAAACCTACCTGAAAAACTGACCCGCTAAAGTCTTAGAGGCCTCAATTACAGCACAGTACTTTGAAAAACTACAAGCTGATGATACAATGTCCCTTTATAGATGTCAGTGGGAATGTTGCTAAACACAAAATTCCAGGGTAGACTGTTGCCTGGTACAGTGGATAGTTACTCTTCCAGAAGTAATTACATTAGTCATATCACAACACAGTTATAGAAAATGGATTCAAATTTTATATTCATTTTTCAGATACACTACTTCCCCTCACTTTTTTGTGTTAAATTGAAATAGTATCTGTAAGCTCCTAAACTTCTTTGCTTGGTGGAGACAGAGAACAAGATGCAGGAAATATCCAGCTAAGTAATCTTTTCCTCCTTGATCTGAGAGGAAAGCTGTGCTAGTATAACTAGCCTGACTTCCTCAGAAAGTAGTTCAAGCAAGCTGGAGTAACATCAAAAGAAAACTTACATTGTACCTGGTCTGCTGTACCTATATTGTTGACAGAAGATTTTCACCTTCTAGAAGGTTTATCCAAAACCATTAATAAATCTACTGCCTACTTACAAATGCTTCAAAGAGATAAAAGGCTTTGTAATTCAACATCTACAGTTTCAAAATTTTTTTCTTCGTTCTAATGGTAATTTTTGTACAAATATTTTAGTAGAGCTAAATTAAACAGATATTTTCTTGGAATCAAGAGTTAAAGGTAAAAAAGAAGGGAATCCGAACAGTAAACTTTAGTGTAGGTGTTTGTGCTGAAGCATTTCTTCATGCCATTGTGGAAGTAAATACCTAGTTGTCATTTAAACCCATGTACTTTAAAAGTATTTGCTTAACTCTGATATGCAACTTTGGAGTATGCTTTTTTCCTCATCTAGCAGAAACAACTGCTTTCATATGAGGAAATTACATTACAACAGGACTTTATTTTTGCTATACTACCCCATGGCACAGTTAAAAATTTTTCTATTGCTAATGTCATAAATAGGTTTTAGATGTTAACATGAGACAAATATTTTAGCTCTGTAGCTTACAATACTCAGCTTTTCATCAACTAAATACAGCGTAAAAGTCCTGGCAAGAAGAAAAAAGTGACAAAAGGAGAAAGTACCTTAAATATAGATTATAATTTGTCTTTCATTTCTGCTCATAAAATACTAATGTAAAATTCTAGAAAGAATATTCTGTGCAATTTAGAGCTAAACTTTTCTACTGTAGAATAAAGCATGCATGAAATTCTCAGTTTATCGGACATGCAGAGTTTCTGTATACTTGAACACAGGATAGCATATTTTCTGATAATATATAGTTTTAAATATAATCACAGCTTAAATTTTATATTAATAATACATTTCTCTCTCTAATTTATAAATATAATGTAATTTTATTACATTAATTCCCCAAATTTTATGCATATTTTGTAAACAAGATTTAACTTGGATTGTTATACTCACAAGTAAGGTCCCATAGTTGAAAAGAAACTCCTCTGTGACTATCTGGGGACGAAATACCTATTTGAATTTAGCAAAAGTTGAAAAAAATACATTAAATGTGTATCTCATGACCAGAAAAAGTAAAACATGTATTTCACAGCCATGTTGAGAGGACATTTGCTTCTATGATTACAGTTGTCTTGCAATATGCAAAAATACGGCTTACATCTTTAATGCAGAATACTCATCAACACATCTACACATTTAAAAAAGTTCTATTTTATATATTCTGACCACGATGAGCAGAAATTAGATTTTGGAAAACTGCAAGAGTTTGTGCTTTGTTTAACAATTTTAGGGAAAAAAAAATATCTACCTGGGATGTCACAAGATGAAGCACTACAGGCATCATAGGAAGGCACATCTTCAGCTGTTTGGCCTGAACTGTTGATGGGTGTTTACGTCCAGAGACATTAGTTAAGGCAGCAAGAATGTCACCTACAGAAAACAACAGTTCAGACTGATCTAACATAATTACTTTACTAAATAATAACAAATGACAAGTAAAACAACTCTCTTCCAGTATCCTTTGTTCAATCCCATCTTCTCCCTCCTGCCAAAAGTAGCGTTCATGTGACTAAATGATAAATCAGGCTGATCCAGCACTTTTCTTTTCTAGCTCAGTATTCAGCGAGGCCAATTTCCTGCTCTGGCTACAGGGTCAGGTGCTCCAATGTGACCTCTGGCAAAACGGTGAGGATAGAAATATAAGGCAGATGTAGAAGCAAAGATGAAATTACCCCTCTTGTCAGGGTGGGTTAATGCTGGCTTTAGGGGGCTATGTATGTTTGGAGATTCTGTGGATGCAATTCTATTTCCAGTGAAATAAAAAGCAAAATTTTCATGACTTCCAGCTGAATTCATCATGATTAGTGGGTGACATAATGCTCAAGCAGTACGTTTTTCCTGAAGCATAGTACCACTGGAAGAAAGAAACAAACATCCTTCCCAACCTTCTTCCAAAATATCCCTCCACCAGCCACGCACACATTCTCATACACAAGTTTAACAATGGCACAAGTGACCTAAAGCAACAGGAATTCTCACATTCTCATAAAAGAGGTAGCAGCAGGTCAATGAAAGAACTTAGTTGCCTCCGTAACAAACCTCTAGACACAATGAGGGAAGAAAACTTTAACTGCAATACTGAAAATTATACTTCGAACTTCAAAAGAGACATACAAAAATCAAGGAATATTATACTAAATTTGTGTTACATCAACTATTGTCTCAGAAAAATCAAGACCTCTTATGCATGGGATAAAGAACAGAAGCAGCAGGAGAGAAGCCAGGGCTCATGCAAAGAAGGAAAATTCTGTCCCTGTAGCCTGAAAACATTAAAAGCCAAATCCTGTCTTGAAAGAACACTTACTATATATTTTTCCCTAATAAGAGAGCTGCACAAAACCGTAAAAGGGAAATCACGTAGACATTAAACAAATAAAAGACAGGATTTGATATTTTATACAATTTTCATGCCAGAAAAGGCCCCTCCTTTCAGAGGAAGTCACAGAGTTTATTCATGTTGAATAATACCAATGCATTTCTGCTCCCATGGAGTTCTGCTTTCAACATAAGCAGAAATGACACAGCCTGGCACTAAAGTAGGTTGTAAAAATATCTAGCCTTAAAGACTTGACTCATTCTATAATACACTGCTCAAGAAAAATAAAGGATTGCCTACCTCCAAATAGGTAAATCAAAATATTGCTTTTTCTTCAACACATTTTTGTTTTGAATTATTCACAATACTGTAATTCAACAAGGGCACTCTGTGGTTAAAAACAAATAATTTTCTGAACAATCCACTCTCTTTCTTTGTTTTTAGGCCACATAATGATCACTAATTTTGCGGTTGATAAATAGATATGATTACTTTAATTTCTATGATGATCTAAAAAATGGTAAGCATGATCTAAGCAATTTATATCTACTTCCTATAAAATAGGTTAAATATTATAAAAGCAGAAATAAAATTACTTTCTTACCTACAACAACTGAAAAATTTTACAATTATCCACAAGATTAACAATTTATTTAATTTGTTTAAATGTATCTTTAAGGCAAATTTCTCCAACTTGTTAATCTATTTGGTTTATAGCTACATCTGGTGGAAGAAGATGGGATTGGTAAGGAGCTTACATAAATATATATTTAAAAAGCCAGCTAGGATTAATTCTAAATCAACAGTTAAACTGCTTTTAACTGTTCCAGTTTGCAAATCTGGTTATTTTTCTTAGGAACCCATAGCTTTTACCTCCTCAAGCAGAACACGTTCCTTCGTCATACTCACAGCAATAAAAAGCCTTCTGATAAAAGTGGACAAATATGGATAGATAGCTTAATCTTAATAAAAACAATTAACACACAAATCTAGCTTGGAAAGGAAAACGAAGTATAAAAATTATGCTTGATATATCAGGTCTTAATAATGCATTAAAATTGTACATCAGTAGTAAAAATGCCCACCAGAACATACGTTAAAGCAATTGATGTTTTATGTATTATAAAGATAGTAACTACATTTGATGTATAGTACTTCCAGATTCTGAGGAAATATCAGGGCATACTACGTTAGTTACATATAGTACATGCAGACAGTAGGAGGTGAATTTCTGCCTCAAACATTTATAGTCTGAGACTTCCAAATCCTGAAATATGGCCAACATGTGAAACTGATATTTAGTTAGAAAAAGGGATCAGGCATTTGCAGCAAGGCAAAAATTTGCACTGTCATAGGAAGCAGAGTTTTTTTTAAAATAGCAGCATGACATTTAGGTCTATCGACCTTTGCAGTGCTACCATTTCATTTTCAATATGCGAGCGATAATGTAGAAAAGATGAAAAATAAATCTGATATCATCTCATCAGAAAATAATTTCATGAAAAAAAATGTTTTATCATTTAATGACAAAACATACACAATCAGGGTTGGGTTTGTGCCCTTTCTTTTCTTGAATACTAACAGCATTTTTTTCCTTGTCTTCCTATTTAGTTTTCTTACTCTATTCTGTGGGAGATCTCACCCACCAAAAGTTTTAATAAGAATTTTAATGATGATACAGACTGGCCACACCAATCTCATACTTTGTCCTCCCTTCCTCCTTGTCTCCTTCTTCCTCCCTTTTCCTTCCCTCCATCCTTCCCTCCCCCTCTCTTTCTCCATTCTACATATGCTTAGGCATATATATTCAATGAACATATATCACAGAATCATAGAATGGTTAGAGTTGGAAGGAACCTTAAAGGTCATCGAGTTCCGACCCCCCTGCCATGGGCAGGGACACCTCCCACCAGACCAGGTTGCTCAAAGGCCCATCCAGCCTTGTCTTGAACATCTCCAGGGATGGGGCATCCACAACAACCTGTTCCAGTATCACACCACCCTCACAGTAAACAATTTCTTTCTATGAAAGCACAAAGTATGTGAACAGCACAAAGTTCAAAGTAGCTTTTTATCATTCCAAAGGCTCAAATACTAGCGAAATTTGAGCAGATATTTACAAAATTGTCCAAATGCATATCCTTGGCACAAAAGCTACTTTGCTGAAACTTCAAGTCCTTATTCCTAAGTATAAGGCTGAAGTAGCACTGATATTCTCTCAGAGGACATATTTCCACCTTTGCTTATGCATGAGCAAATCTCTTTCAGACATCTAGAACAACTGAAGTATCTAGGCTCAAACTTTCCAGAAAAAATTTCCTGAAGCAAATACTCAAGATGTAGGTTTCAGTGTAAGTGATTAACATGTAGTCACAGATATGCCCTGTTGCATCTCTCCTTGCTCTGTGGCAATGAGGCAAATTTATGAGGCAAATTTACTCTTAGGTTTTTTGTTGCTTGGAATATCTTTAGGACATTGATAAAACTTCTTGTATGTTTGGGCCTCGTTCCTGACTGAGTTGATGAGGCTTACCATTCAACCAATGCAAGACATTAATATAGGAAATCATGCATTCCAATACAAAATATCTGATCATCACATAAATAAAAAACTTCAGAAAGCTGATATCATGCAGACTTTACTTAATCAGACAATAAAATCTTTCTACCTGTATATGCAAGGAGGTATTTGGTTTCTCGAAGGATTAAGCAAAGGTAAGATCTGTTCAGTTAACCAGCTGAATTTACCTAGAATTCCTGGAAGCTCCCGCACAATGTGACAGACGAGAAGATCCAGGCATTTTGACAGATATTCACTGCCACCTTGCTGCTCTTTTCCTGGCGTGGTCTTTCTGCTGTCTCTTTCAATATACATCACGAGTCTACATTTAAGCAAGTGCAAAACATTACCTCTTATAACAAAAAAAATGACTCTGTATCTCAAAAATACTACTGAACCAGACATTTCTGGTATCTGTGGTTACAATCAATACAATGCATTAGTTTTGGCTCTGTAATTTTGCTGAAATTTTAGACTTTCCTTTCAAACAAATAAATTTCAAAAATATCACGAATGACTATGTCACGGAACAAGAGGAAAGAAACCCTTAAGCTATTGCAAGTAAAACTCTACTGGTTTAAATAAAGACATAATGCTAACATAAGGAGGGAATCCCTCTGCAGACTTAGACAGGGAGACTAATTTTAAAATCCACTTCATTTTGAAATATATGACCAATATGCGCAATATGAGCAAAAGATTAAAGACTATCATTTTCAACATATAAGAATTCCAAAAGCAAGAAGACTTTAAGTCAATGTTACAAGAGATCAATCTTTCAGTCACGAAGAATCATAATACAGCCTGTCAAACTGTTAGCACTAGTTAGAATGACCATATTGAAAGAGCTAAAAGTCCAAATGAGCCTTACATCCTTTCTCTAGAAAACTCTCTCTCTAACTGCTAAGTGCTGTGCAGCTGGGCTGCTCTGCAGAATGACACTTCTCATAGTAAACTATGGTAACTGATTTATTAGCCATTGGCTAACTTACAGGAGGTTGCTTTATTAATACACCTGTAACACAATGCTTCGGGCAATATTTTAAAATGCTCATTTGAATAGACAGAAGGGCCAGACATCCCTTTAGGGGCAAAATATTGACATCTTTGTTTCACATTCAAACTCCCCGAAGGTCCTGGGCAAAGAACCATCAGTCACTGGTGAGTGAAGCCCATGCTCTGGATATTAAGACCGTATTTCAGTGTTATTTTGTGGGAGTTTTTGAACATCCTTCTTACAGTCAATAAGCTCTTATGCGCTTACAGAAGCATGAAAATAACTTATTTAAACTGACTCAAGTGTACACAACAAAACTGCAGGACTCACAAACACAAAATTTTATGCTAGGATGTGTATTTCCATCAAGAAACCAATTTATTCCATGAAATAAAAAACACCTAAGAATGCATTTTGCAGAATTAGGCCTCTAAACAATGCATGATTGTTACGGAATACTACAACTCACATTACCCTTCCTGAACTGTGCTAGAAACAGAGATAAATCAAAAGACCCATTCAGTAACTACCTTTCACCTCTGCAGTAGCCCGGATGCAATGCATTCAGCTGCACTTCACAAAGACTCTGGAAATATCTTTTATTTTTCTTACAATCTCCAGAAATTGTGTTAAATTACAAGGAATTTTGATTTGTCTGGTGAAAGAGAACTACTTAAAAAACTGACACTATGCTTCACATAGAATTTTCCTTATAAAAGCTTTTAAGCTTTTTTAATATAAAATTTGAATATTCTAAATAAAAGTGGTATAAAGCTCTCTAGTCTTTCCAATCAAGTAATTTTTACTCCAAAACTTTTTAACTTTGAATAAAAACACGACAAAGGAGCAGAGTCTGTAGAGATTTTTTTTGGTTAAGAAAACATTTCTATGATTTAACAATTATCTGATTCTATATGGAAATATGTTTAGATCTGTTTAAGTTCTATTTAAAATAGGCTTAATAGACTTCAACATGTTTTTTAAAAGCATGTTCTATTAGTTAATCACATTTGAGAAGCATACAAAGTATGCTCACTTATTTTGAGAAAGTCACAAAGTTTATGTAAACTCCTGAGTTCTCTTTTTTTGTGTTGTCCTTCCCATCACAAAACTTATTTCACATAAAGATTTTCTAAAAATATGCACAACTATTTTTTCCCTGATAGTACTGTTCATCTAAACATTGTCTCAAGAAAATTGTACAGATCCATATATAGGCAGGAAAGCATTAGCATCTCTATTTTCCTGCAACAAATTCCTCAGTTGTATGTAGACCAATTAACCAGTTAATTTTACTCCCTGAAAAATGGGAATAAAATCTTCTCCTTCACATATCATCTTAGATATAAATAAACAAATGGTAACTATCAGTATAGGACTTCTGTCAGACATTTCTCCAAACACACAGCTCACTCCTACGTGCTGTAACAAGCATATGAATAGCAGCAGTCATTAAAAATGTAACCATTCAAAAAGTCACTTACAAATCATTAGAGATATTTTATACTAACCAGAACATATCACCTGATAAACCATTTCTGCAAGCAAAAAAGATACCAATGAAAAAGAAGCTTGGATTCAGTACTTATTCTCTATGATTGAGTTTATTAAATGAATTATTTAATTAAATTAAAAATTGAGTGATCTACAGATTTGCATGTAGCTGGAGGTGTATACAACAAAGCACCCCACAAGATGTTCTCTCACAATGGCTTCATAGTATAACTCACCTGCTGCTTCCAATCCAGCCCTTTATCTCCAATGTGTACATCTTAATTCTTCCCAAACATCAATATAAGATATAAAGTTATATTTGCTGTAAATGTAGTTAGATTTACAGCTACCAACAAGCCTCATCGTTTTTTTAATTTCAGTTCCAAACCTGCTTTATTCCAATACCATAAAAAATGGGTTTACACTACATTTTGCTGTTCTTCATAATGAACAGAAGATATAAATCCCAAATAAATTTTCTTCCACATTCTAAGAAATTCTAATTTATTCTTGTCTGATATGTGCCCCTAGAAGACACAAAAATTCAAGTAACTATTCCACTGTGAGTCAAATGTAATTTTAGATGTCATTCCTTGCAAAGTATTTTAAAACACAGAAACAAATAAAATATATCATTTAAAAGTCACAGGAATTCAGTGGTCATTATATAAATCACTCCATCAGCACATATAGCCAAGAAATATTATTTTATCTTGAATGTGTCCGTACTGAAAAGACTATGGATTATACCACACCCCAAGATGAGGAAGGTAAATGACAGATCTTTTCATTTTGCTTTTCTGCCATAGCAACAGCTCACTGTTGCAGTATTTGTTTTGCCCTACCCAAAGCAAAAGGTGCTCCTTGCTAATTGTCACTGGGACCACAAGTTACTTTAAAAGACAGACTCTCCCTGTAACACAGTGGTTTTCCTGTTATGGTTTGAGAAAAACCCGTAACACTCTATTGTCATTTAGACAATTATTCTATTACCTGATGACCCCTCCCCACCCGGGAAGGGGAATCGGGAAACAGAAGGAAACACAAGGGTTGAAGGATAAATAGATTTAATAGACTAAGACTAAATAATTAACAATAATACTAAAGAACCAGTATTAATCCCGATACTGATTTAAGATACAGGAATTATACTCAGCCAATTATATCAGGAGGAAGCTGTGCACTCCCAGCAGTGGACAGGAAATGGCGGACACTGCCAGCGCAATGGCTTCAGGAGGAAGGGAAGGCCTCAGGGGTCCGGCACTGGGGCAAGGAGTTGTCTGGACCCACCGCCATCAAGGGAGAGAGAGCTACACAGCAAACTTTTCTAATTTATATTGAATGTGACGTTCATGGTATGAAATAATCCTGTTGGCCAGCCTGGGTCAATGCCCAGGCCTTGCTCCTCCTCGGCCCTGCACCTGGCAAGGCTCGAAAACACCAAGACCTTGAATCCCACAGAGCCTGGCTGGCTATAAAGTAAATATTTTCACAAATTCAGACACTAGAATCTTCTAGAAGTACAATTTTCCCCAGTATTAGAAGAAAAGTTAGTCCTGTGTCTCTCAACACAGGTCATTTCCTCTTGTGAGTAACCATCACCTAATGACCCCAGACAAGACAGAACACTCTGTTCTTGATATTCTCATGAATAAAAGGATTCATATTGCACAGAAAATAGTTCACTTCTAAGACACTGGTTCAGAAATACCATACAATTTAAAGTATTTCAGGTACAACTTTGAAAATAAACATTACAAGTCTGATTATCTTCCAGTATCACCTTACCTCGCTTGACAACTGAGGAGCAACATCTCCCTGTTATTAATTAAAACTTGTAGCAGGACCAGAAAGGCTTTTGCTCGAATCAAAGTTGAAGGACTTTCAAGTAAACGCGTAATTGTAGTAACAAAATCCTTGGTAGAAATAAACACAAACTTGTCAATATTATTTAATATAATTTTATGGAAAAATGTTATTTGTATTGTATTTTAACACTATATACATTTAAAATTTGCTCATTTTCATGTGCATTCTTTATTAGTAAGGTACTTTTCATGCCAATCATAGAAAGAAAAAAAAATAAATCCATAAAACACTGCTAAATAATTTCTGTCCAAGACATTGCAAAGCTGCTTTGTACATCTTCTCAAGAGCTGCAACAAGTAAATATATCTAATGCACTATGTCCAAAATGGTATAAAATGAATTACAAACTATGACAGAACTTACATTTTAAAATGTCTAACCTAAGGATAAGCATAGGATATTTCAATATATTATTTTAAAATAAGACTGAAGGATATTCAGAATACATACATATTTCAGCACAAATACGATTAAATGTTTACCTATTAACTCCCATACAGGAGATGGGAAGATTAAAGGAAGATTAAAACCAACATCTTTGTTGGATACAATCATGTTTATGTTAGACCTAAATTGTACAACAGATGGTCCAAATAGATAGCAAAATTTTTTCTACCTTCTCTGATTGTACTTATCTAAACAAATTTTATTTTGGCTTCATGAAGTGAAGAACACCTTTTCAAGAAACAACCCCAATTAGAACTTCGAAAGAAAGAAAAAGGATAAACCGCAAGCATTACAGAGCCATGACTTTCCTAATACACTGACCATTTTCCATTCCTACAATAAAGTCAACATATAAAATGCTAAGAGCCTTGCTAACTTCTTCTTTCCTGTAAATCCAAATGATAGAATAATTTAAAGTTTAACAAGGATAGTAACAAAAAGAATAACCACAAAATGCTTCCCTTCAAAAGTTTAACAATGCTTAGCTGACTGGATTCTGCAATTACAGCTTTCTTCTTTTTCTCTCTCTCTCTGTTTTGCCCTCTATAGTGAAAGGATTTTCTTCTCTAGTTTCTGGAATGTGGCCTGACACGTGGAAAGATGTGAGATACATGAGTTCTGCCTCAGCTTCCAAGGGAATAAAGCTGAGATTCAGTGGAAGAAAAAAAGAGCTCTCATATTAAGGATAACAGATTCAGGTACTACACGTTGTAAAAAGTGTAAGATGAGAATCATTTCATCTTCTGTCTAACAATGTATTGTAACTCCTGAGGAACCAAAGGAGAAAAAAGGAAAGAAAAAAAAAAAAAGACACATGGAGTATCCTGTACCTCTGAGGAATAAAAATATCTACTACTCATCTGTACTCTTCTTCTACAAATATCAGTTGGGCTATCTGGTTTAAATAAATAAATAAATACATCTTCAAAGATGACCTTGCTGGCAGCAGCAATGGTATTTTTGGATCATTTCTTGATCAGAATGCCTCCTCCTGAAAACACAAACCCTATTTCAAATATATCTCTCTCTCCCAAAAAAAACCCCAAAACCCACACACAAAAACACAGAATTAAAAATTAAGCCAGAATTCACAAACTGAGTCAATTGGCTCTATCCAAGAATTAGACTGAGCACAACAGAAACTGCCTTCAAACATTTAAGCTGGATTCTCAAGGGAGTGACTCTACAGACTAAAGAGGGGCGTAGTGTATGCCTGCATCTTGCATACAAACTTTAAAATCCTGCTGTGTGACACCTGTTTAACATACCAAGCATTATTAAAATTCCCTCTTTTGCTGACAGAATAACTGAAAATCAACACTGAATGTAATTTATTAGAAAAGGTCTATGGAACATTTAAAACTATACCTCTTTACACAGAGGCTTGAAAAAGAACACAAGTGTAAGATACGGCCAAGAAACCATCTGATACCATTTACTCTGATACCATTTTAACACTGTTTTCAAAAGCAGTCAGACAGTAGCTAAAGAAATCCAGAAAACCAAACTGTTATTAATTATTTGAGAACTGTTTTGTTGTATTTCTGTAATTTAATTCAAAAACAGAACAGTTCCTCAATCTTGTGGTTAATAACCATATGCTTTGAAAATTTTCCTGCTTTAAATACTTCAACAGCCTGTGGAGCATGACTTGTAGCTCCTCCTGTGTGAACCTGCAGCAGTAAAGATCTTAAATTGCAGTTTACTAAAAGCAAAAGTTGACATTTTAATCAAGTGGGGAGTTGTGGTTTGTTGGGGGTTTTTTAGGGGTGTTTTTTGTTTGATTGGCTGGTTACAGAATCATAGAATTGTCTAGGTTGGAAGGGACCTTTCAGATCGTTGATTGCAACCATCAACCTAGTACTGACAAAACCCACCACTAACACTAGCACACTAGCACTACATACACCCGTCTTTTAAATACCTCCAAGGATGACAATTCCACCACTTCCTTGGGCAGCTTGATAACTCTTTCAGCGTAAAAAAATTTCCTAATATCCAATCTGAACCTCCCCTGGCGCAACAATAAGAGGCCATTTCCTCTTATCCTATCACCTGTCACTTGGGAGAAGAGACCGACCCCCACCTCTCGACAACCTCCTTTCAGGGAGTTGTAGAGAGCAATGACAGTTGTGGTGGTGTTGTGTTGGGTAAAGCCTCAGACTTAGCGAAAGGGTCTCTATAATGCAACACTGCCTGCTAACATAAATGGAATTGATAGACCAAGCACAGGGACACCATAACAAAGACACAGCAACTACAAGCCAAAGCACATTTGACTATTTTTAGTCCTCATGCTCATGGACAAGCAAGAATATTTTAATGTTATATGTGGGGGTTACCATGGGTTAAGACAACATTGTCATTTTAAATCAATTATGCCTTATCTGGAAATGTTCTAATCATCTGGCTTGAGAAATAAATGTGACATTTCAGAATTTGTTCTTCTGGCTGGTCTGAGGACTGCAAAACAGCAGCAGTTTATCCAAAGAAAATCTGAAGCACATCTTTCCTGACCTGCAGAACTCAATACAAAATCATAGAACCGTGCAGGTTGAAAAAGACCTTAAAGATCGGGTCCAAAGCCAAAGATTGCTGAAATACCATCTAATACACTCATTCTTAATTGTTTCACTGTTATATTGTTCTTCCCTCCCCTGCAACTGTTTGATGTATCCACGGAGACTCTGCAGGGTAAGGCCATTCTTTTCATTGCAAGCCAACACATTGTCAACTGTAACAAGATCATGATTTTATATTCTTGGTAATACTTCAAAAGTAAGTTTAAAACAAATCTCAGAAAGCAATGATATTTTCAAATTGTCTACACAAGGGGAAAACAGTTAGACCACTGTTTCACTATACAAGAACTGAAGTTTCTATAGCTATCATGGGTTGTACTGTTGTGTACTTTCAAATTCCCTTTCTATGCACTGCAAAAGCCTTGATAATATTATAACTTGAGTGACAAAGATTTTGTTAAAGTAATTTAGGTCCTTTTATTAATTCATACTGATATTGACAAAGACATCAACATCTGAGGTAGCTACTTGTCCACATTCAGGTACAAGACAAAGAACTGAAAAAGTAACTGAAATAGGAAGACAACATTTAGAATGTGTCTAAAATGTAGAACATTTTTCAGTGCCATAATCAGATATGATTGAGATAAAAAAAGGCTATGGCCAACAGTGCAGGGAAGCGAAGAAACAATGTAGTTGTGACAATGTCTTACTGTAACTATCTGAATAATTTTACTTATTAGTACTTGAGAAAAGAACAACCAAATAAAATACCTCCACGCAATTATCTGACCTCTGGAAGAACCTAACTGCTTTCAATGGTATGACTGGTTTCCACTCATTCAAAGGTGAATCTTTACAGCCAGATGAAAGTAATTAGCAGTGGGTTGGTTTGGGTTTTTTTTTTTAAATCTTCTGCTATAGTGTGTCAAAGATTTTTGATTTTGAGTTCTTTTCCACGATTCATTTGAAAAAAATCATTTCAGCTTTTTTTGTTTCCAAGACAAGAAACTAAAATAGAAAGGCTCTCTATCAGAGAGGGACAAAAACCAGTCCCTTTTAGCTATTGTAGTGCTCTCAAGATTTCTACTTGAGTAGATGACCACGGAACTGCGTTTCTCCTGTGTCTTCTGGCTCTTATTTTGTAACTGGTTGTATCGCTGTTCTTGAAGGGAGATGAAAACAAAAGCAGCCTTATTGTCTTGTAAGCTAAGGGAGTTTCCAGATAACATATACAAAACTAAATGATCTCCATCATGAATTTATATCTTTAAGCCTCTTTTAATATGTCACTTTGTGGCTGTGTTAAGATAGTCACAACCTTGTCATTACCTTCTGTATAATACTGAGGTCCGTTTGCTTCTTAAGTACATATACAATAACTCTATGGAAGGCAAAATACTTTGTAGGCCAAGACTACCCATTTGGGTTTTTTTTTCCCTTCTCTCATGAAGATGGATTTGTGTGTCATGCTCAGAGAATATTGAAAACGGCATGGATTATTAAATTAATTTTTCAGCAATAAAGTAGTATCACTCATGTAATGTGATCATACCCGGCAGTTCAATTCAGGAGCAGGATTATACTTTTAGATCCTGTTCAAGAAAAATAGAAGTCTAGTTTCTGCTTCCAAAATCCTACTACCTAATTTGAGCAAAATAGATATATAATTATATAAGATATAGATTTATCTGAGCTGTCACGCAAATACAGTTACCAAATGTGGGCACATGCAGTAGAACTAGATCCTTTTTACTAGTTTTTAAAGTACAATATTTTTTTAGTTACAACTTTGGGTAATATTCCCACTTTTATCATTAGTTTGACATATGCTGTTAAAAGAATGTCTGAATCTGTCTATATTTCAATTTTCTAATCTGCAAAATTGCAACACTTGCTCCCAAAACACCTATGACAATTCGTTAATGATTAAGCAGCCATTCTAAACCCACAAAGTTTCAGCCACTGTTGTACTGCATGCCAACAAAATACTGTCTATTTTCATATAACTAGTTGGAGAATTTCAGAGTTGATTCTTTTATAATGTCAAAAAATTGATTAAAGCGGTTCCTAAGAACTGCAGTATCAGAAAGGCAGTCCTTTTAGCAATGTAAGTCTACAAACAAGAAATTCTTCACAGAAAACATCATGCTGTAGCCATATGCTTCTTAAACTTTGCGTTCTTTTGCTGAATGTT
Organism: Tringa tobata; assembly: GCA_033628505.1. Classification (NCBI taxonomy): domain Eukaryota; kingdom Metazoa; phylum Chordata; class Aves; order Charadriiformes; family Scolopacidae; genus Tringa; species Tringa tobata. The sequence continues at coordinate 2,732,620 of JAHREE010000179.1, forward strand.
CTAGTGAATATGTTTTTAACATACTCCTCCAACTCACAGTAACATGCACTATTAGAAAGTGAAACATTACAGGACAATTTGCCACCTGTTAGTGCTGTTGTAGTGGAATCTGTGGAAATCTTAAGGTCAGCTGACACACATTTACAAAAACACACGGGCAATTCTGACAAGGCACAGAAATTACTTTTAGGAAGAGGATAAGTGATTTCAGGCTGTGAGAAGAGATGGGTGGAAAATAGTAGATTATTTTTTAATTTAAACATTGTTATTATAACAATATTTATAGAAACCAAATCAACCTCCCTCGACTAAAGCCTAATAGCCTTATAACCAAGATGCCTGCCAGTCTGTTATAATGTATGCTCTAACCTATCTGATGAAAACACGAGCTAGAACTCCTATTTTGTGATTTTTGTTCTTTCCAAGCAGAAGGAGATTACTTTTGCTTACAAATTGCGCAGACTTACTGCCAAAAAAATAAGCACTATTTCTCTAAACACACAATAATTTGGTGACCAAAATAGAAAGCCTTTAATCACCTCTTCCAAAAATAGTATTAAACATAAATCGAATCAGTAGTTTTATTCAGTGACATTGTAAGAAAAACCCTAGTTATTAAAATGCTAATTTTCTGCAAGATATTTCACATGGCCTAAGGTCCTTTAAGGAGAGCATAAAGTACAGCTTTAGATTCAATCAGGACACTCATTAATTTCTCTTTTAAATATCTACGAGAGCTATATCAAATAGCTGTCATCATGCATTCCTTATTGTTTTTGCTTAGGACCATTAACAGTTATGGTCAATCTATAGTTTTCTGAATTGACTGAATTCTAGCTGCAGTAGCAATTTATATACCCATTAGTACCAGCTCTTGAAGATCTGAGAGAAAGAAAAACTATACACCTTGTTATTTAGATTTTAAGCAAATAAAAATATAAAATAAACACATTCCTCATTTCCTGCTATGCAGATACACATCACTGAGTTAAGCATTTTGAACACAAAAACACTTTCAGAGCCTACTTTAACTTTCCATTAGTGAAATTCCATGCCAGTAAATAATATTAATCTGAAATCAAACCTTTTCTTGAATCAGCCTCTGCAGATGAATCCCACATGACAACATTGCCGAAAACATGGTGAGCATGTACTGCTGAATTTTGCATATTCCATTTGCCAAAGAATTTACTACGGCCGTTAATCCCACTTTTTCAATGACACTCTGGAAGGCACTGGGTGAGTAACGAGTAATTCTGCATAAAGCCTACCAAAATGGAAGAAAAAAAAAAAAAAAAGGTGTAATTTAATGGGATTACTATCTCAAGAAAAATAACGGAGAATAAAAACAGGTGGTGACTTTTCCAACAGTTTAGGAATATAGAGAATTCATGTAGTTTCATTCAGAAGACAAATATTAGGGGAAAAGGCTGCTTGTTTTTAGAGACCTGGAATTCTTCTAAGTGTATTGCTATACACACCATGCAGCTGAAACTGAAATACTTGGTACACCAAAATCAACATCAAACAGAGCGACATTACTCTTTCCCTCCAGAGAACAATAATGATGGAGCAGCATAGTCCATGCTTGATTCTTTTATCAGTAGGGAATGTAAGTAGCATCAGATAACAGTGTACTAGAAAGGAGCAGAGCCAGGAGAAAACAGAGGCGGTGCCACAGAAATTCTGGTCTCCCATAAAGGTGGACATCTTTCTTCTCTTTCTCTTTCTCTGCTCATAGACCATAATCTGTTATGTAGTAGTTCAATATCTAAAGTCTATCTTTACATCTAGATACTTGTTAAGGAACAGTGTTTAGTATAGTAAACATGCAAACTATTCACCAAATGGTTGATTTACAAATATCAGTGATTAAAACAATTATAATAGAAAATGTGGATACTGACTGTACTCTACTGAAGTGAGCGCAAACCTGTTCAGTGTATACTAACTTAGCTATTTCATAACAAACATTACCAAATTGTTTCCAGGGTGGATGTATCTCTATGTCAACACAGCTTTTTCTTTTGATACCTCTGGAAATGCAACCTTCAAGATACTGTAACTGATTTTGTTCTCTCCAGACAGAGGAAATAAGACTCTTTAGACATTTAAAATTTAATGTTCTTTGCCTTGAATGTAATGCTAGGATAGGAAAACAGATTATGTCAATTATTTGATTCATATGAAAACTTGAGTTGGTTTTAGGGAAAAAAAAGTAGGCAACATTACCACTTCTTTGTTCTTTTCTAACCAGCTATACTTAGGAATTGCTGCTTACTTGGTGTACATTCAATAGTGAGGTCTCATTTAAGAGAAGCTATAGTCAATTATACCCACAGAATACTATCATCACAGAAAAGCTTTCGATGTAAGAACCTCAGAAACTGCCCAGTTCACCAGTGCCCTTTGAAACATTACTCGAAACACACTACAAAAAAAAAGGAAGGCATAAAACACAATAAATCAAGAAGTTACGATTTTTAAACAGACATTTTATTGATGCTGTTCATCTACTCTGCTCCTGTTCTGCCTTGTCCTTTCTGGTCCAGGAACCATATTGACTGCAGCCTTTTTTTTTTTTTTTTAAATTCCTCCACCTTCCTTCCCCCCTTTTAAAACACAGACACAGAGCATGCTCTGTTTCTCCAAGGATACTATTCTGCCCTTCACCTCTAGTCTGAGTTCTCAAAATCAGTGGGCAGGAGGTATGCACATTCACTAAACCTATTCTCAAGAGTCATATCACCAGTGAACTGCTGGGACCTAGGGAGAGACTGTGTCCAAGCAACATGGAACTACCTCAGTGTGCTAACATGATGTATGCAGATTTGCCAATGCCTTAGCTCTCTGCTACAGAACTTGTTAAACAAGGGTGACCACAGCCACAGGCCATCAGGTGACCTCCAGGCAAATCTGGTAAGAAAGACACGGCTGTCTTCCAGGATCACATTGCAGCTTTGGAGACAGCAGGAAAGCTCCAGCCCACCAAGAGAAGAAGCTTTAAACTCCCATTAGCTTGTATGTCATAGAGCACTCTGTCACATGAGTGAAACCAACACTTCAGCAGAAAAACAGAAGGTAGAGTTTAATGGGGGATAGAAGACAAAGTATCCTAAATCACTTCAGTATATCCAGTACCTGGAAAGAGCACTTGGAGATAGGTCACAAGATGGTGGAGCAGGAGTTGGAAACCAATGATGAGAAGAGATGAGAGTAGATGGCTCAGACCGTCATCTCTCAGCAGAAGTCTTGGAACAGGAAACAATCCCAGTGAGAGTCAGGCATTGGCAGAGCCTCTCCCAGAATTGGTTTCTCCGTGCTTGCTTCTCAGCACAGCCTAAACCAGCACCATTTCTCCCAGCAGCTCCAGCCATCAGCATCATGAACCTTTTCGGTCCCTTGCAACTTAAGATATTCTATGATCATCTATGACCTATCCATTGCCTTCTGGTCTTACATGTCATATGATGGCTGGATAGCATTCACTTTTCCAGGATGTTCTCCATGACTCTCTCAAGTTTGAGAATTAATGCATTAATGTATCTGAAATACCCAAGACTCTGAAAGAAACTATTCAGCACCAATTATTTAAGAAAAAAAAACCAAGCCAAAAACGCACGCCCAAAAGACTTTATCGAGCTTTCCCAAATTAGTTCCCACTTAAGCAGCTTATGTTTTGTTACTCCTCCTCAGTCAAAAAAGCTATCTCTTAGAAATGAAATAAAAAGTTATCTTTAAAAAAAAATTAAAACTTTAAGTATACTGGAAAGAAAATACTATTCCTGCTGCTGAGCTTGTCGGAATGTCACTTTGACATCTTAAAGAATCATTGCTTCTCCGAGTCTAGTAAAATGATAAAAAGATATAGCTTTCCTACAGGCAAAATCTGTGATATTTACCTGAGGCATGCTGGACTCCAAAGTGAGCAAAAATACTGAGACACAGTCCCCATTTGCCACCTCTGACAGGCAGGACAAAGTAAAGTGTCATTTCTTCACTCCAGAGGCTGAAGACAGAGAATCTTCTTGATACATTTTTATTATTGATTGAAATAATCATAAGTAAAATTCCCTAGTGCCTTACTGCTGATATACTTTGCAGACAGCCTGCTAGCTCTAAGTAAGGAGATGCTACATATATTTCTTAATAGCAATGTATTTTTACATGTGAATATAGATGTCAGTCAAGAATAAATTCTTCAGGATATATTCAAACAAGGCAGGAATGACTGCATAATAAAATACTATAGGACACTGATGATCTCAATTTATGTAGTCATGCAGAATAAAAATGCCTACATATCTATAGAAACAATTTAATGAACATATAAATTGTACTGTACAATATAACTGGAGAATACATTAGTATTTTACTTTAAAGATTAATATGTTACTGAAATCTCTACAAACTTCAGTTGGTAAAAGGTCTGCCTGTTCTAGATTTCATTATTGATTGGTTATTTTTTTCTAAAGTTAAGATTATATACTCAAATATCTCAATAGCATTAATACATGACCGTGATTTATATCAGGCATTGAATAACAAATGATAAAAAGGCATCTTTCTTACTTAGATTGACAACTGCCATTGAAAGGATGTACCACAAATCAACTGAGTTTCTCTAGGGAATCTGGGTAACTGCAGCTATCATAGCCTCCTAAAACACACTGCTTTGTCCTAACGTGTCATCTACAAAAGGGCTTCTAGAGTAGTTCTTGAGAACAGATAAGCTTTGACAACTAGGTCTTTGAATTTGCATTATAAAATGAAGAAGAAAAAAAAGATCAGCAGGTAAGAGCTTGGCAAAAACAGTATCATGGCAAGTCTTATTGAGTGCCAACCCAGGAGTGCCAGACGATTCAATTTGGAACTACAGTATACATATGGTACCTTATTATACATGTCACTGCATTTAACATCCCTGGTCGAGCAAGAAGCCCGCAGAGATGAGGTTGTTCTATCACAGCTGCAGTGACAAGAGGTGAAGGAACTGAGGAACTCAAAATCTATGATACCTTCAATCTCCTTACTTGGAAGAGACAGCACAAATGTCAGCACCCTTCGACTGAACTGAGCAATTAAAAAAGCCTCATTGACTAGTAAGTAGTGGTAGCTGTCAATGGACACACAACAACAACAAAAAAGGAGTAGTAAATTAGGCTACAATAAGCTCTTTCAGTTTTAGCTTCCTCTTAAACATTTTTTTCTACCTTCCAGATAAGATTCATGAAGATTTTCTTCTCATCAGATGGTATGGAAAAAAAGACAACTCCAGCAGTGCTTAAGAGAGCCTAGCTACCCATAGCATAAATGCTATAACAAAGAAAGGATTTCTCAGTGGTTCACCTCAACCTTACAGCCTTGGGAGGATCAAACAATCTGGAATCTCAAAAGAGGCTGAGGATCGAGAGGGACAAACAACAACCCTCTCTTCTCATAGTCACTAGAAACCTCATCTAAGGGCAAAGAGCACAAATTATATGGCAGTGATGACACCGACCTCTGAGCGCACTGCTATGAAGAGCCATAGTGAGTTTGCACTGATGACAACTGTAATCTTGAGAATCAGAAGTATAACTTCTGCATCTTACTAAGCAGAAAAAAAGCTCTTGCCTACCTCAAGAATACTAGATTGTCCATGATGAAACTGATTTTTCAAGTGGAGGAGGCGGATTAAAAAAAAAAGACAAAAGCGCTCACTGCCATTTCCTCTGGTGATCTTTCTTTGGTTAGCATCTGAGTGTAGTTCAGGCAGACTGTTTCTCTGGGATACGCTGCTTACTGTGGCACACAAAAGAGGTGGAACTGTCCCACTAGCCCCTACAATCGGAGCAGCTCTGGGAAGTCTGGTGCAGGAGTCAAGGGAATGGTAAACGCTGAAGAAAAATTCTTCAAGTGAACAACACAGAAACGGGAGGAAAGCTTCAGGAAAAGTTGAAAGAGATAAAGAGTTACGATCTAGTTGCAAACAAATAACTGCCCAGTTTTATGACTGACAAGAACCGAAAGCACAAGATACAAAATATCACTTACGGCAAAAGTAGTGGTAGGAGAGAGGATTGCGTGGCCTTGTTTAAATACTCAATAAGTAAAGGAAATCATAACTCTAACCTCCAGTCTTTTACCACATATACGGTCAAATCCACAGATCAAATGGGTAACGTCTCAAAAAAAGCCTTTCTGAAAAAAGCAACCTACCAGCCAGACTCACGAGCAGGTTTTAAGCTATAAATGCTCTGTATAAAGGTTACATGTATATTTTACATTTTTAGAGAGTGACAATCCTCTACCCATAAAAGTTCTAATACTAAGTTTTTACAAAGAATTTCAGATGCCACAGAACAAAGCCTACTGTAACATGTATTCTACTACAGAAGTTTACTTAAACAAGTTTACTTGTTCTAAAAGGTCAACAAATTTTCCCAGTACTTGAAAAGTTTTTTTCCTAGACAAGACACTGCTACAACTACACATTCGGGTAAATGTTTTATATATATATACATTTTTAAAAATTATAAAATTATTCTGCCATTTGTCTCTTCAGCCACACTTCAGATATATTTCTAATTCTCCCTCTTTTACCTCCTCAATGCTAGATGCGTCTAAGTGCATACTGCTGTAGCAGCAACATTACCATTTTCCATCTGGGAAGCCAACAGTAAACTCATTAGTGAGCCTGAGCTCTACTCAGGAAATGAGCACCCAGTTATCACATTTCATGCAAAATAAGTCAACTTATTGTTCAGTTCTGAAATATTACCTGTATTGGTGGGTAAGGCTTTTGTTTTGTCAATCAGAGATACGTTTAAACTCACCACTCCTGCTAAGTATTTTCTACCTCACAAATCTTTTTGTTCCAAACCGGTTTCGTGCATGTCATAGCTCTGTTTGTCTTATTATCAACCCATATTAGCTTATTCAGGGCAAAGACTAGCCCTTGCAATTTTATAATTATAAAAGTAACATGATGATTTCAAATATGTCTTCTGAGCAAGCCTGTGATAAAAAGAATAAACACTTCCCACATAAAAGAAAAATCATACAAAAAAAGAAATTTCAATTTTTCAAGAATTTGATTCTTTGAAAGAGTAAAATTTTCAAACATAACTCACAATCAGCAGCGTAAGAAAATATATGTTTCAGAAAACGATGAATGGCAAGAACTTTTCATAAGCACTGGATTGTAATAAATGCATATTTCAATTTTAGAAAATTTGTAAATATATTAAAATATATTTAATGTAATCTGAAATAATAATACACATAAAGAAAACATGCTCAAAAACATTTAAGTTTCAATTCAGAATGCTTTTTGAAATAAACCCCAAAACATTTCTTTATCACGAAAGGAAATTCCTTACCGAAACAGCAGTAATCTTCAAAGAATCTACTGTAGAATGTGTGAAAAGATACCACAAGACAGGTCCAATTTCTCCCGTTATAAATCCTTGTGCGTGGCAAGAGAGAGTAGTGCAAACATTTTCAATGATCTTTGCTGCCAAATGGTTCACTACGCGGTCTTCCTATAAGATGGAGAGGAAAGGAAAACTCACATGGAAATGTTTCTAATTTCTTTTTAAACTATTGCCTATGACCATGTCCATGTATATTGTCTTAGCGTGGTTTCTTAATTTTGATATTTGCCATAGTGTCCCGGTTTGGGCCAAGTTGGCCAATGACAACAGATACTCTCCCCAGTCTCTCACTCCGAGGAGAGGAGAAGAGAAATAAAGAGATTTATGAGTTTACAAAAACTAAACTATAATGAAATATCAATAATAAAACAGTCTCCAAAAAAGAAATAATGAAATAGATACAATATATACAAAACCGTTATCAAGCTCACCAGCAGGCACTGAGAAAGTTCCAGAATGGACTCAGTGACAAATGGGAACTGGATTCTGGAACAATCTGTTTGGGATCAAAGGTAGCCAAATTGACAGGGTCCTCCTCAGATGTCAGTCATTGAAGAAAGAGATCCCTCGAAGCCGAACCATTAAAGAAGAGCCAACCTGACTCCTTCGATCCCTCTGCTTTTATACTGAGCATGGCAGATGGGATGGAATACCCCATTAGTCAGTTTGGGTCACCTGATCTCCTGACTCCTCCCCACCCTCCATGGGGTAAACAGCCAAGTCAGCTCATCCTGGTGGCCATAGCAACCGGAAGGCACAAGAGCCTCTCTCCCCAAACAGAAAGTGGCCCCTGCTCCCCCCCAAACCAGGACACAGGCATTTCACAGGAAACCTCAGCTTGTGACAAAGTCATGTTTACAGAACCTACTTCCCGCCACTTTCTCTTCTACTGCAAAGACTATTGAATACAAGTATGATTTAATACAAAATCTTCGCTTCCAAACGATCACCCCAAATTAAATGTAGTCACTAAAAAATGAAATGGTTTTGTTGTAATAGAGGTGTTTCATGACCACTGCATTATGAATGAAACTCTATCAAAACTTATCACTAAACCAGGCTCCAAACAGAAAGATTATGAGATATACAGCTACATTAGGAAAAAAGATAATTCATTACATTAAACCCTCTTTAGTCAGAAAAGCCAACAACCCCATGGAATAAAGAAAAAGCCTTCCTCCAAGTCAAGTCATTCCATAACTCCCTTCTCTTCCTCTTCTGAAACTGACAGCCCTGACCAATGTTTAAGATAAACCATTGAGTCCCATGTACTATATAAATTTCTAAATTTCCATAAGGGATTCCGAATCCTTCATATTTTTAATACTAGTCAAATAATTTTATCTGCAAAATTAATTGTGGAAAGCCACTATATGTGTATCTTTACATGAGACTATTCATTCTACAATGTCTCCACAGAATAAGAAACCTCATGTCAGAATACACATGAGCCATCAGCACATCAGGAACATCACATGGCTGCAGTTCTTTCTCAAGAAAACTGTTACTGACTCCAGTGGAAGCTTAACTTAATCCAGATCACTTAAAAGCAGAGTCTCTCTCTCTTTTTCCCCTCATCTCCTTTCTTCAGTATCTTTTTTCTTTTTTTTTTTTTTTTTTTCACTTTGCTTTCACTTAAAAGCAGTGTCTTTAACAGAACTGTAAGATCTACTGCTGGTGGGGTTTTGGCTGTGCATTGCCTCACCTTATCTCAAACTTTAACTATGAATAACTGAAGCCTTTCAACAACGTCTTAAATGGCATTCTTGAGTTCAGCAAGAGTGAATTTTAATATAAGAAGGACAACCAATTTAATTTGTCAGGTCTACCTCATAGCCTGGCTTCACAAATAATTCATCATAATATCTAATTGATTTCTTTCTTAAACTAATGTCCACGTTATCCTACTAACCTTTGGATTTTTGACATTTATCTTCACAATCAGAACCACCAACAACTGTGAGCAATGATAATGAAATCTTTCAGAAAGCAGTACAAAAGCCTTCCAGAAGGGGAGAACTTATACTTCATTAAAAATATATTCAATATCCACTCTTCCTTCCACTGACAGGTATTCTAAAATAGAGACACTGATGTAGAAATATTTGGAAACTCTATCATAATGCTCTATTAAAAAAAAAAAAAAAGCTGTATTCATCATTTTCATGCTAATCCTTCCTGTTCTCCCAAAAAAACTGCAACCCTACTCAAAATACTGAAAAGAAATACCAAAGCCAACTCCTATCTAGAGCAGTTACACTCCTTTATAAAACTCTACTGATTTCTGCAGTTCTTCCTTCTCTTTTGCAGCCACGAAACCAAAGAGGATTTAGGCTTCTCTGTTTTTATAGTTTTTATTACTGGAATGTATTGTATCATTTTGATGTAATAAATACCTAAATACACAAATATACATCAATGTTCACCAAAATTAAGTTTCTCAAAACTTTTTATAACTAACGTTAATTTTTAATCTTTTTCTGTGAATTATACTTCTGAATTTTTTTTATACAGTTAAGGTAAAAATGCATGGATTTATCAAACTGATTATATGCACTTAAAATTGAATCCATAATTGAAATGTTAGTCAAGTTAAATCTCTCGTATATGAAGTGATTACTATGAATGCCAATTGGTACTCCAGTGCTACTTTAAGCAAGCAGAAACACTTAATAAATCCACTATAATCCCATTAATAAATCATAATCAAAGCATAGAATCATAGAATTGCCTAAGTTGGAAGGGATCTTTCAGATCATTTAGTCCAACCATCAACCTAAACCATGTCTCTAAGCACTTCGTCTCCCCATCTTTTAAATATCTCCAGGGATGGTGCCTCAACCACTTCCCTGGGCAGCCCAGTCCAATGTGCAATAACCCTTTCCATGGAAACATTTCTCCTAATCTCCAATCTGAACCTCCCCTGGCGCAACTTGAGGCCATTTCCTCTTGTCCCATCGCCTGGGACTTGGGAGAAGAGACCGACCCCCCCTGGCTACACCCTCCTTTCAGGGAGTTGGAGAGAGTGAGAAGGTCTCCCCTCAGCCTCCTTTTCTCCAGGCTGAACACTCCCAGCTCCCTCAGCCTCTCCTCACAAGACTTCTTCTCCAGACCCCTCACCAGCTTCGTTGCCCTTCTCTGGACCCGCTCCAGCACCTCTGTGGTAAGAGGCCCAGAACTGGACATAGCCCTTGAGGTGGGGCCTCACCAGCCCCACCCATCCAGCCTCTCCAGATCCCTCTGCAAAGCCTTTCTACCCTCAAGCAGATCAACACTCCCACCCAACTGGGTGTCCTCTGCAAACTTACTGAGGGTGCACTCGATTCCCTTGTCCAGATCATTGATAAAGATACTAAAGAGAATGGGCCCCAGTACTGAGCCCTGTGGGACACCACTCGTGACCAGACGCCAACTGGATATAACTCCATTCACCACCACTCTCTGGGCCCGGCCTCCAGCCAGTTTTTAACCCAGTGGAGAGTCCTCCCATCCAAACCATGGGCAGCCAGTTTCTCCAGGAGGATACTGTGGGAGACTGTAGCAAAGGCCTTGCTAAAGTCCAGGTGAAAAACATCCACAGCCTTTCCCTCATCCACCAAGTGAGTCACTTTGTCGTAGGAGGAGATCAGGTTTGTCAAGCAGGACCTGCCTTTCATGAACCCGTGCTGGCTGGGCCTGATCACCTGGTTGTCCTTCATGGTCTGCATAAAGGCACTCAGGATGACATGTTCCATGACCTTCCCAGGCACTGAGGTCAGACTGACAGACCTGTAGTTCCCCAGATCATCCTTCCAACCCTTCTTGTGGATGAGCGTCACATTTGCCAGACACCAGTCAGCTGGGACCTCCCCAGTTTGCCAGGAGTGCTGGTACATGATGGAAAGTGGCTCCGTCTTAGCATTATACAATGGATAATAGTTATTATGAATGTTAACAAATTTCCAGATGCAATTACAGCTTTTCTTCACAAAATTTGGTCCTGAAAATGCATTTTATTTCTTTTCAGCCACTGCTGAGATGGGTTATGCCCTGTGCCAGATAGTCCTGGTACTTTGCTAGAAAAAGGTCATGTATCACCACAGTGCTTGAAGAACTCAATGAGGCTGTCAGAGTAATTCCATTTGCTGCCACCTGAGATTGTCCATCTCAGCTCCTCTGGGATCTATTCCTGAGCACCGTCTAATTGTACCATTTTCTGCTTAATTAGGTCTCTGGAAGAGAAGCCTGACCTAAACTAATATTTGGCCACTTAACTAAAGGAGTCATCCTGTCATGTTACCACAACATAAGCTATATTAGTGAACAGAAATGGATTTTTAAGGTACAAGTGAAGCAGTTCCATGTAACAGTTAATCTCTGTGCATATCACAAGCTGCATCAAATCTGAATTTATTAATAGAACCGTACCAAAAAGAAACACATACTCTACTTTCACTGGGTTTAGATTTCAACTAGTTTTATAAAGTGCACTTAAAGGTAAAGCTCCTGTTTTTCAGTCATGTTTAACACTTGCAGATGTATCTGTTTCCAGTTAGAATCATGGATACTTAGTGAAAATGAGCCCTGAGTGAGAAAGCAAATACAAAAAGGGTAAATAGAAGTAAACTGCTAAAAGAGAACCTTTTATAATCAAGTCTTTGTATTCCGGTTGTGAAAAAAAGAAACAAATCAAAGTAATCAAAGAATCTACCTTCAGTTTTGGAAGTAACTGAACCTACTGGATATTGTTACTGATTGTTAAAAACTTAACAATGCACTGTAAATTTTTGAGGCACTGAAGATACAGTCCCCATGCTAACCAACATACAACCTAAAAATAGCATAATTTAATTTAAAGTTTAACATAAAATATTTTATGATCTTTTTATATTTTACTGTGTATAGATACATACACTTGAGTAAAAGCATAATACTGATAAAGAAACATTGGAAAAGCTGAAAAACTACGGGAAGTAACACTATATTCCATCATTATTCTAAATCAACTTCTATACACTTGGTCCTTTAATCTAAAAAGACAAAATAAAAAGAAACTACAAACATAAATTAATGAAGTAAAGCTGTATCATCTTAAGCATTCATAAGAATTAAATCTTAATTTGGCAACAATTTGCAATATAAAGCTTCACAGAGAGGGGGAAAACATGAAGAAATAAAAATTTTAAATACCTTTTGTGGAAAAGGGAAATATTCTGTCAGTAAACTAGAGAATTGATATCCAAAGAAGAAATTAAAGTGATAATGTATATGATTCCCACCATTACTTTATAATGTAGACAATTCTGTCAGGAAACTAAAAAACTGATGTCTAAAGAAGAAATGGAAGTGGTAATGTGTATGATTCAGACTATCACTTTTATACTATAGGCAATTTTGTCAGTAAACTAGAAAACTGATACCTAAACAAGAAATAAAAGTGAGAATATATATGATTCAGATTATCACTTTTATATAGGCTGTCTTATACTTTCTGAGCAAATGGTTATGATTTTATTCTCCTCCCCTCCAAATTCTCCTTTCTCCTTCAAAGTGACTGTAAAGGAACTGATCTGGCTAAGAATATACATTAGAAAACATACTGCCTTATATTATATATTGACAATTTTTTTTAAGTTATTTTTTATTATTAAAATTCTTCACCAGTTCAGAACCAAAACTCTCAGACTTGTACCTTGCTCCCTCATAAAGGAAGAAGTCCATATGAAGGAGGGAAATGTGTACTATATAGCTTACTGGCAGGCCCCAATTTATTAAAAATTTTACTTACACACTACCTTGCACATCCAAAAGAGAAAACATTATCCTTTGTAACTTTATTCACTATTTCTGATTCATATACATTCTCAATGTGCCATTCTTTAAAATGAGAGGATTACGCACATTCTAAAAGCCATATAAAGCTAATTAGCAATAGCTGTATATATTAATTTATCCATGCAAGTGTATTGCCTATATTTTTTTTCCAGGTTCTATGAAGTTACTACTAAAATTGTATATAATCGTGTACAAATGACATTTCCATGCTATTTGTAAGCAGAAACGGACAGACACCAAGCACCTGAAAGCTTTTTCAATGGTTCCTCTCTGCTTTCACACAGGAAGACTTAAAAGGAGGTTTGCACACAGTTTCTTACTGTCGCTGTCTAGTTTAAGTGAAGGACCTTGTCAAAGCAACATAATCCAGACCAAATCAGACAAGAAAAATTATGAGACATCAAAAAGTAGTTTGGATATGGGAAAGATTATTAGTTCTAAGATGACTATCAGAAAACAAAAACATTTAAAAGGAGGACATGAAGGAAGGGAGGGGCAAACATAAAAGTGGAAGCAGAAAGGTGAGAGGATTGACTGGAACATAAGCGTGAAGAGGGGCAAATGTAAAGCAGAAACTAAAGCTGGGATTTCACTTAGTTAAGATTAGATTGAATAATAAATTATGAATATAATATAATCTAAATTATAAATGTGATAACAAAAAGAAAAAAAAAAGCAGAGTCAATTAGGAGATTCAAACAAAAAATAGGATAATATATTTGGGGTGAAGTATACAAGGGTACCTTTAGCAAAGGAACTTTGTATTAACTAAGTAAAATGGATGAAAGGAAAAGGGTAGCCACATTAGCATTAGGTACTTAATATTAAATAACAATATCCTTTCTGAAACAGAAAGTATCTTTAATGACTGCACAACATCGGAACTCTAAGAATGAAGTGCCTTAGCTGTATAAATCAGGACCCTGCTATCTTAGAGACTGCACACAAATATTTAGAATTTGAACTTAGACACAAATACAGATGCCCAGAACAGGCATTTTGTGTCACTGTTGGAAACAGTTGTTGTAAAAAATTAATAAATAAATATTGGAATATTTACTACATGGTTCTGACAGACCGCAACATTATACCACTACTAAACATGTCAAATTTGGCTTATCATTTACTTATTTCTGAGTGTACTAATTTCCTTATTTTGCCACATCACTGAACATGTCTGTTCTTTGCCTGACTTGAAAATCAACTTCTGTCTCAAGTTAATGATGCTGAAGTGCAGGAAATCTGAACTTGTGATCCCCTAGAGATAAAAGACTTGCCCAATCTTCTACTACACCGTCCTAAATCTCCTTTCACCTATACATACACTTTTGTCACTGTTAGATTTTCAGGCACAGAAGGTATGTGGAAATGATACTACCTGCATTTTGTGAACATTTTGCTCATTTATAGGCAAATAAAAGGGAAGTGCACATTTTAAACTCCTTCCTGCTCTAAAGTTATGTTTCAGGCGGCAATTCTGCTCTGATAACAATAAATCTTACAGAATTCCAGAGACCATAGTACACTTCAGACTAGTTCATAATAAAACTGAAGAACAGCAAACTTAACTTACAAAACTCAAAGTTATATAAAGTATAGAACTGAATGATATAAATTTGCTTAATTTCCTTTAATTCTTATTAAATACATCAAATAAAGCTTAACTGTCAATAAAAATTACAAGCAATTATTCATAATACATATACTTAACACACTGTGGTAATTCAGAATTTATTACAAAAATGTAGTTTGCCATTTTCATAAAAACTGAGATCATACACAAATATTCACTCCAGAAAACCTACTGATGTAACATTTCATTAAAGAAGCTTAGAACATTTAAAATAAATTTATGATTAAATTTAATTATAATGTCTTCATTACTCATGTAAGAATGCAAAGCTTACTTACATGTGATAAATTGCTAGATCAGGGAAATTTGTTGAATAAATAGCAGATTACAGGCTACAAACGTAAAATAAAGAAATACAGCAGCTAAGATCTTAAGCTGCAGTCAAAGAACATTAAGCACAGTGAAGGCAAATTTAGACAATATTTTCAGGATTTTCACATCCAGTGCTTCACTCATGAAAGCCATAAAATTTACACAGAACCTCATTTTAGTTTTAAATCAGAACTTAAAAAAAAAAAAATCTATATTTTCATTTTATCTATTTCTATTATCTCCTATTTTCCAGCAGGATGGGGGGGAAGAAATTTCATTCATACGCTTGCCTACCACACCTGCATATCAGCCACTAAACATTGTGAGCTACTCACTGCCCAAAGTAGCTCAGTGGCTGGTACCAGAGCAATGCAAAGTTGACAGCTTCTAAAAAACCAAACCAAGCCAAACCAAAAACCAACCAAAACCGAAGACAAAACACCACATGTAAAACATCTGGCACAAGAACTTATTTTATATCTGATTATTCTTTCCTTAAAAAAAATAATCTCTTGCAAACAGATGTCTAACGATAATATGATTTTAACTGTCTAGTTTTAGATGTTGCAATATCATTTTCCAAGGAAGACGGGTGGCTGGTAAAATTATGGAGGATAAGAGGAGGATTGCTACAAGAGTGGAGGAAAAAAGGAGGAAAAGAAAATGTAAAAGTTAATAATAGTGGGTGGTAAATTTCTATCTCCGTTTCCATATGTTGTGGAGTACTTTACATATTCATGGATATTTTTGATTCTTCAAATGGTGCTGTTCTGGAAAGTAGAGGATGCTAACAACTGAGACAAAGCAATTTGTATTAGTACATTTGCACTGTACTCACACAAAGAAGCATGAATACTTAAACTCCGTTACAAACCTCAAGCACCTTCACAAACAGAAAGTGTAGAAATGCACAGGTGTGCTTGGTTAGCCTAGACATCACTTTAAATTTACACTTAATTAAACTGGTAAATATTTTCTGTTATTTTTTCAAGAAAAATATATCAAAGTAATTCATTAAGAAAATTTTGACCTGTTCAGGACTAAGAAGTGATTTTATTCTATAAATTAGTGTCTTACGGATGTCTTGATTTAGTTTCTCTGCACTGAATATTCAGAAATAGCAAATCTTCCACTACTAAATTTAGAACTAAATAGCTTCTCACTAACGTGCCTTAGAATGACATCTTACTCTAATTTATGAGCTGGAAATAGTCCACAATAAAAACACAGTTGTGCGTTCCTGATCACCTGAAGGTCTGAAGATGTTAAAATGCATCTAGACTCTTCTTCTATTAATCACAATCTATAGCAATAAAGATCTCAAAAAAGGAAGAAAAAAAGGTATTTCTCTTGCCTTCCCCCCTCCAGCAACCTCCAGCATGTCTTCTGCCTTGAGCTCTGCCTTGGGCAAAAATAAAGTCAAGTGGTCTCATATAAACAGTAAATGCCAACCCACTACTCAATTCTTTTTCGTTTTACAAATTGGAACTATATGCATGTTTTTCTTCCCTTCTAACGCAGCCAAGCGATCACCAAGAAAAATGAAGAATACAGCACAGCACGTGAACAAGAATAAAACTAATTACTACTTTTTGGCCTCAAAAGAATGCCAGTAGAGTAACAATGCAGTTTTCAAAAACTGTACATCAGTCACTTCAAAATAGGAAGTATATCTTGTTCAGATATAGTGTACAAAAATCAAATTGCAAGAGGACAGTACAAACAGTCAGAACATTTCTCAAAAGAAAGTCATAGTATTAATAAACTCTGCATTTATTAACAGTAATTTACATTTACTACCCTATTTCCATAAAACACGCACCAATACATAGGTGTTGAATGTACAGAGAACACCACTGTATTTTTGCATTCATCTCCTGCTTAGGTCATGGTCTTATCATGATTATTTAAATTCAAGTGCAATACTTGGTTGACACAGTACTGCAGTGCTGCAGGCTACAATCCTCACATAACGCCTAAAGGGTTATTACAGTAGAGAAATTCTATTGAGGACAATGAAAGAGCCTTACCCCTTCCCGAAGACACCTCATTAGCACAGTGTAAGCAGCTGAAGGAACAATCCAGCATTCTCTGGGGTGTTCCCTTTTTTCCTCCTGAAATGAAGCCAACAGCACATATGATTAAATCAAAAAATCACAATAGTCTCACTCACATAAAAAATGGGTAACAGATTCTTAATAAGGTTCATATTATACACATTTCAAATTAACATATGCTAGAAAATATATTAAATTCCAGAGCAGTATTACAATTTAATGTTATTTCACGTGCAGCACAGAAATTGATATTTTAATAGCTTGTTTAAATAGTCTCAAAAATCCGTAACAGAATTTGCCCTAATATTTCTGGGTTTCATCAATTCCTTCTAATTCACACAGACACACAGAGACAAAAATATTCTTGCATTCCTCTCAATCATAAGGTTACTTTGGAAAAAAAAAGTTCAAGGTCATACAGGGAGATATAAAGTGTTTAATAAAGCTTACAGTATGGAATAGCCTTCAGTGCATATCAACACTGTTCCAAGAGCTTTACGTATATTTCCTTTAAATCACCCTGTTATGGAGGCTAATTCACTGCTAGTTGAATCAGGGGGTTGATTCTTCCATTAGAAATTAATTAAGTCCACTTCACCCTCCTTCTGTGGCCTACTGTAAAAGTTCAAGTTTACAAGAGGAGACTTGGATATCATTAAGATTTAACTAAAACAACCTCCATATCAAGGCCAGTAACACAGAGCTATTAGCAAGTGAAAAAAATAATCTCTTTGGGGAAAGTGAGAAATAATAGGCATTGGATGGTATGAAGATGACATGCCATGAAATCCATGTGCAGTTTGTCTTCCAAAGTAAGACAAAAGACAACAAGCAACAATTCCTTCAGAAATTATACACTTCTTGACCTCTATTGATTAGTAAATTATTTTTAGCATTCTAATTAACTGTTTATAATAAAAAGCATAGGATGGGCAAGGTGGGGTTAAGGAGATATATATATATTTATAATGAATTTCCTGATTTCTGAGTGGCCTACACTAATTCAACATACGTGATGTGATGTCATGCATTTAATTAAAGCATGGCACATTAGCAGGGAAGGCTATTACTGAATTGCCTACTAAAATTAACTTTCCTTCTTCACTGAAAATAAATCAAAACTTTATTCGCAACATATCTCAACAGAGAAAATTAGTTTGTTAAATCTCCCTTTTTTTCCAAGCTTTATTTCTGCTAACTTTCTATTAGGAAGCATGGAACAATTTTCCTTGAAAATAATTTACAGACAACAATAATAAAAGTGGTTTGACATCTGACAGAGACATCAGATGTATGACATTCCACCTCCTTCATCTTATCTAAATAACTACCTTTTGATATTGGATCACAGTTTGCCTTTCAAGACTTAGTGTATAAGTTCCAAAAAATACAGCCCAAATTTCAAAGAAAAATGGTAGGTTACTTTCTAACAGTCAAAAGTGGATCTTCTCCACCTGAAAAAGGCAGGGCAAGACTAATAGTCAAGACAGAGTTAAAATGACAGCCTACACTGGAAATGACATGGGTCTGTTTTTCATTTCATTCATCTCATTTAATCAGAAATTCTGTCAAGTTTTTCTGTAACCACACATATTAAATGTACCATAAAAAAATGCCTTAAGAAATGGTGCTGTCCTCAAATATTAATAGTTCTTCCATTCTTCAGACTGATTAATGACTTTCTGCAAGGTTTAGTTTCTAGTTAGAAAATTTTTAAAAAGGCAAAAGGGGTATGAAACTTAGAACCATTCTTCATTACCTAAAAACACCTACACGATTTGACATTTAATACATTTAAATGTATCACCAAACACTGCGGGATATTCCTACTTTTTGCTCACAGCGTATGTTGATTTTGATTAAACTTAAAGTTCTGCACCCTAATAACACAATCAGCAGGAAATGAATAGAAATATTACATAGAACTTGAAAGTTTTCCCTCAAGGCAATTCGCTTGAGAGGAAGAGAACATCCTCTCTGGGGTCTGCTCAGGCTACTTGTGCATTGCTCTTGGCTTCTGCTCGGAAGAAAAATACAGAGACGGAATGTAAGATCTTACTTAGGAGATCTCATATGCAACCACACACATAAGATGAGAGTTTAGGATTGCAGGGGACCAGTATGATTATCTGGACTTTTTCCCAGTATTTTCTAAGCAACAGAAGTGCAACCAGTGATCCTGTATTTAAACTAATGAATTATGCTTCCACCCAGACATGTGAACTTATTTAAAGATAATTTACGTTTTAACAAAAGTTCATATGAAAAAGAAATAATCTTTATCATTATTTAATATTAATATTGTGGTTGGACCTAGAAACACTTAGCAAAACCCCAGAGAGACTAAATAAACAAATAAAATCAGCCATGTCCCCAAAAAATTAGTTTGAATGATAAATATTTAGCAGCTTGATAAAGCAATCAAGTAGGCTGAGCAGCAACATGGAAGAAAACAAGGAAAAAAAGCAAAATAAAAATATTTTGCGTACAGTTCCTAATGAATCAGATGCAGTTATGATTTTTTTCTTAAATTGGTCAAGGCACAAAACTTTCCTGCTTAAAGGTATAAATTGGGAATAAACATTCTTGTTTCATTTTATTATACTACCATTGACTTGGTGTGCGATCTTGGCAAGGTCATTCAATTCCACTGTTCTGCAGTTTAACGAGCAACAAAATGTCTACAACACTACAGTATTCTAAGGTCAAGTAGGTACAGTATAGAGAAATGAAAAGCTTTATGAAGTGCTTTTCTTCAAAAAATTAATAAAAAATATATGTTACTGTCTCCAAGCATACAAATCACACCGGTATCTTTTCAGTTTTACCAAAACACAGTGTCTTGCATTTATATGTGTAGAGTTCCAAATATTTTTTCTTATTCTCTATTAATTTCTTAGATATAACTCAAAGCAATGCAAACCATTACTATAGATTTCCCTGAAACAGGACAGAGTTGTCATTAAAATACAAGTTATTACGCTTCAAACCTTGTGAAGTTCATAAATAGGTATAGACCCAAAAATTTGTCAGTTCACATTTTCAGATAAAAAAAAAAGTCTTTTAGGATCAGTGCATGCAAATCATTTTGCCATTATAGAGCCAATGAAAACAGATTTGCTGTTTACAGCAAAGCAAAAGATCACTGAAGTTTAATTTCAAAATAAAAACAAGCAGTGCAAAATACTCTTGCCAAATATAATTCTCAAGTTGAAGTTTTAAGTTTAGTTGTTTTTGTTAGTGACTTTTTGACATAGTTTGCAGTCTGTTTGATGGTGCTAAGTGCAAATCCTTCCACCCCTCCCACCCCCCACCCCAAGGAAAACTGAGAAAGTATTAAAACATAAAATTGAACTGTGAATGTGGATGGATTTTCCATGACATAACTTCTCAGTGTTGAACAAGTTCTGTGACTCTGCATGTTTGACAGATATTTTGGCAATTGTCTAACCAGAGAAGCACAATGTTTGCTAACCTACAAAAAAACAATGCAACCATTTCATCTCATGGAACATGCAAAGGAGCTAGGGAATGAGGACAATAAAACATGGAAGTTCAGCACAAAGCCATAACTACAGTAAGCCAAAATACAGATCCATGTGGCATTTTCATTCCTTTGTCAAGTGACCTCACAGACTGATAGCTAACACGGTAGCATTCAGAGCAATCAGATGATGCAGTTAACACAAAGGCTTCAGAGAAGTTAGGGTTAGGTTTTTTCTGTTTGAAGTCACCTTCATTTCTAATAAGTATAAGAAAGTGATTTACTCTTTGAGTAAGAGAAAAGAAAGGTGAGGGCTTAGAGGAGCTGTCATCTTCAATTCCTATTATTAATAGCATTTCTTTTTTACAAATAACTTCTGTTTATTTTTAATGTGAATCTACTATTTCTAGACTGAAGGTATAAATCAGTTCTAGTCAGGAATCACTTTAATTCCATTTGAAATTAGTCAGGATCATTCCGTTTCCATTTCCACAGCATTATGAATCCAACCATGCTATGATAAGACTTAATATGGACTAGATATATTAATTTATTGATGTCGTAGGTTGTACTGATACATCCTATTTAATCTAAGTCTCTAGTTAAGATGTACTAATGCTTGTGTCTGCCACTTGGAGGCCAGCAGTCATTATATGAAATTGTTTTATGAAGTTAAAAGTCTGTACATGAAGAATGAAATTTAATTTATCTCAGATCAAGTACATGATCAGACTAACGTGTTTCTTAAAGCAGAAAAAGTATCACAGAACATACAAGGACAAGAAGCTATTGAGGATACAAATAACAAAGTAATTTGCTTTTTTTTTTTTTTTTACTTTTCCTTGGGAAATATTCTTCACATTTGCTAAATGTGAAATACAGATCACTTGACAACCTTACCTGGTTGGCTATGAGGTAAAGAAGCTCCCCAAGTGCTGGTAAAAGGCACTGTTTCAATTTGCTATTTCTGAAGTTCTCTCTGATGAGTTCAGTTAAAAGTATAATTGCCTAAAATTAAAAAAAAAATCATAGGTTAACATATATAATATTTTCTCAAGCAAAACATATGAGACATGGAGAAAAATGCAATAACGAAAAAGCCTAGGTGACAAACTGTCAGCTATCCCTTCTTCCCTTTCCCTCAGGACAATAGAAGTAGATCTGCCAGGAGAAAATGTCTACATGCTGTTCCTATGTTTCTATCAGACGATCTAAAAGTTCTCCTCGCCATCAGGTTACAAAAAGAACAAACAGTGCTGTCTTTTGTGTAGATATTAAATCAGGAGATAGGAACTCTAAAAGTTTTGTCGCCTGATCTCTGAATTTACTGGTGACTCACTGCAAGAGAACCAGACATATCATTTTAGTTTTCTGTACTTCAACAGTTTTGTTTGCAAAGAGCACACACACACACACACATATATATATAATTTATATTGAGAGGGTGGAGGGGAATTGAAAATTTTGATTCACCTTGTGCAGGTGAACTAGTGAGAAATCACTATTCCAGATACTTATGGAACGGATTTCAATCTAGTGTTTAATGCTGGACTCATTCAAGAAACCAAGAAAAGGTTATCTAGCACATGTTAAACTGAAAAGCGTGCTATCTGCTGGCTGGGTTGTGCTCCCCAAAATCTAAATGTGCTCCAATATGTATGAAGCATAAAGCCGCATAGAAGCCAGTGGTTTCTTTAATTTAAGAAAGATGGATTTATATGTACCCCCTGCTACAAAACATTGATGCCTTGCAATAGTAGGAAATGACGACAGTTCCCCAAATACAGATTTAATATACTTTCCATGTCCTTTAAGTAGTTCCTTTGACTATTGGGAAGGATTTTGTTCTAATACTTTTAAAGTACTGTTATGGTTTGAGAAAACCCAGAACAATTTATTGTCGTTTAGACAATTATTCTATCACCCGACAACCCCTCTCCACCTGGAAAGGGGAATCGGGAAACACAAAGAAACATGAGGGTTGAAATACAAACAGATTTAATAGAATAAGACTAAATCATTGACAATAATACTAAAGAACTAGTATTAATCCCAATACTGATATAAGATATTACAGTCAGCGCGTTCTCACAGCAGGAAGCCGTGCACTCCCAGCAGGGACAGCAAATGGCGGACACTGTGAGCACAAAGGCTTCAGGAGGAAGGGAAGGCCTCAGGGTCCCGCACCGGGGCAAGGAGTTGTCTGGACCATCACCATCAAGGGAGAGAGAGCTATGCAGCAAACTCTTCTATTTTATATTGAATATGACATTCATGGTATGAAATAATCCTGTTGGCCAGATTGGGTCAAATGCTCAGGCCTTGCTCCTCCTTGTCCCTGCACCTGGCAAGTCTTGAAAACACTAAGACCTTGAATCCACAGAACCTAGCTAGCATTAAAGTAAATACTTTCATTAATTCAGATGCTAGAGGCTTCTAAAAGTGCAGGAAATTAGTCTCCTTTTAGCAGACCTCCAAGAAAATATTCTGTTAAAATCCCATCACAGACATTCACAAAAGCATACAGGAAACTAAACGGTGAATCAGGTAGTTAGAAAAATAAAATAAAATAAAATAAAAATCAGGAGTTTACAGAGTTTAACAATCATCCCAGGAAATAACCATTACCAGTCCCAAAAGTTATAACTGTTTTTTAATAATAATTTACAGATCTATTTGGCAGTACAGCACATTTTCTTCCTCAGAGCACTTAAGAGTTTTTATCCTCAACTTTCCTTGATTTTCCTTCACCTTCTGACCTTAACAGCTTCATAACATAACTCCAATTTTTGTACAGAGAAATCATAGAAAAACTAGAAATGTAGCCTTCAAATCAAAGCAAAAAAGATCTATTCAATAAACTTTGACCTTCTCCCCTTTTTTTTAAGTAATGCTATGTTCATTAACTGTTTTCAGAACATTTCTTCAGATGTTATTAAGAAACTTTAAACAGCCTGCCATTCCAGAGAGCTTCACTTTCGTATTTAAGTGAAGAAACAAACGTATCAGTAGGTTTTAAAGCTTCTAATTTATCAGCCTGAGAAAGTAGTAGTCAAGTTGGTTCAAGTGCAATTCTGCAATAAAGGATGAACACATAATGACAGCATTTTCTCCTTTATGAGATTTGCTTTCTATAGCTACACAGAATTACTCTTGCTTTTGTGATGAAATACGCATTTTGAGAACTACTTTCACTGTGGAATCAATACCACTAGAAGTAGCTGAGCACTGTGGTATTAACAGACATCATCCATATTCCGGTAACACCTCTCAACTTTGCCTCTGTAGACTGAGGGTGAACACACCATGAAATAGCACTTAGACTACACAAAATTGATGAGCCGTGGGATAACATGAGCTGCAGACAATAGTCCCAGCAGACTAGCTAAGAACATTAAATCTTCATGATACCTAAGTTAAGATTGCTTGTTTGTTTGCAGGCAGGAATAAAATACAAATCAAATTGTACATCTGCTATGGAGAATCAAGGCAGGCTGTTCAAAATTATCAGTTTTAATAATGCATCTCAACCAGCAGAAAACCCTTATTTAACATCAACGCCAATCTTGTCTTGCTCCTGTAATAGTTATTTTCCCAAAGCATGGGTAGTGTGTCATCAAAGTTTACCAATTTATTATCTAAATACATTTATGTATGCAGTCCTAAAATTCTGAGTCCTATGTTCTACTAATACCGATTATTCATCTTAAAATGACAGCCAATAGTGACAATTCATCAATTCAGACTTCTTCTGAGACACCTAAAAAACCATCTCACACAAAAACCCCAATCTCACACAAAATCCAAATATCCCAAAGCTCAGTGTTAGTAATACTCAGATATAAACACGATAAGCTCAAATACATGCTCTTACTCTAAAGCTATAATCACATACAGTAAAATATTTCTTCTCTCCATTGCGTAATAGTGTGTGCCTTTCAGACATACATATGGGGTGCAGAAAGACTGGCAGATCAGAGGTTCACATCAAGTCTCCCAAAACTCAAGCAAGCACCACATCAAGCCACCTACTGACTGTCCACACATATGTGTTCACTTTTCTCTGTCTTTGCTGAAAAGGTCCCAGAAGTAGGGTAAGGAACTTAAAACATACAATGGGAAGAGGTTTTCCCTCTTAAATTTGATACAGTATCTGGATGCCCACTGATTTCCTAAAGTCTTTACATGGATGTGAATTTGGGATCTGTCTTTTCCCCTAACGTACGTGACACTTAATTCTCCCTGAACAAGCTTTTCTCTTACAAAAGTCCATGTCACTATTGTATTTATGACATAAGGATCTGAAGGAGAACATCAACTCGATGTTTCATAACATGTTTAGAATTCTGAATGAAATATTGAAACACAGACAACAGTCTAGAGATGTATACATCTATATATATTTTTTTATATATATATTTGTATATCTGTATCTGAGGAAAAGGATCCTAGGGGCGTAGTTCTTTGTTATCCCCAAAAGAACAGACTTGTAGAAAAAAAAAAAAAAAAGCAGTATTTTTACTATCATAAAACCAACTAAATTGAAGAGTACTGCAAAGAGACACACTGGCAATGCCACTGATGTCATTTTAATGGAAAAGTGTACTATTTCATCTCTCAAAGAAAACGGAGTAAATTTAATAGACTATGAAAACAGTGACAATTAAATGTCTTTTAAGAGGGTACAGTTTTTGCTTTGGTCAGGCAATTAATCTAAGAAAATTACAAAAAAGGGATTTAATTCTGCAATCAGCAATGTAAGTTTTCAGTTCCCTACCTGTGACGAAGGATAATCTTAAGGCTTTAAAATAATCATTTTAGAAAACAGTAGACATCTGCGTGTATGCACATGTATAAGCATTCATGCACACCCTCTGCTACAGTTTCCATCTCCTGCAGACAGATTTATTTTTTTTAATTGGGGTGGGAGTATTTTGGGTGGGTTTT